>BGPR01032373.1:0-17535 GCA_013235015.1 Araneus ventricosus | reverse complement strand
CTCGACACTTCGTTCAGTTGCATATTGCTCTGCAAAACCACTTGTACATTACAGGGGTGAAGAACCCTTTTATAAAAGTTCCACTTAAATTTCAGCAATTAGAAGGCGAAGTCATGAAGCAGAATCTTAAAATTTATTGTTCTGTAATTATTAATATTCTAACCGCCTTCTCATGACCATCTTGTTCCCCAGAATATATTTTCACATGAATCTCTTGTGCATAATTTGATATTCATGGTTCCCTATAAAGTGCAAGTTTTAAAATTCAAATCGTGATAGAAATCTTCCGCATGTTCTTTCAGAAGCCTTTCCATCTATTCTGTTCGTTGTCTTCTACTGGGCGTCCTTAAAGGAGTCGAGAAATGGTCTGTGTCATAATATATTACAGACAAGTATATTATTTCAACGCAAATTACAAATAACTGAGTGAAGGCCACATAAAGAAACTCAAAAGGCCGTAGGTTCCTCATCCCATGCTGTATTACATGCTTTATTTAGACTAACTGACTCAGCCAATCAAAACTGTCTAAACATCTGAGAAAGCATATGATTAGTATTAAAAATTAATCGTATACAATTTATAATTTATTGTTATATTTGATCGGTTGCCTGCTTAAATTGATTATAAGATAAGAAGAAAACCATCTTCTGATGAAATTGAAACCCTTGATTGTAATTTTTTGTGTCTTCTTAAGTAGCTTTTCAGTCAAAAAGTAATAATATTCCTAAATATTACATATGGCACTCAGAAAAAAAAGCATATTTGATATTCAGTGTGAATTAATAAATATTCTTCTCCACAATTTCATAGTCAGAATCTGTGTCGTAGGTGAATGTGCATATTTATCCTTAAAATATAAAAACTGTCATATTACAAATGCAAACAGTCTTGGCTATTTTTGTGATTATTATTTTTTTTATTATTAACACTTGATTCATGTTCTTTATTCATTTTTTTTTTATTTCAGGGCCATTTGATAGTAAGAAATTTGTTTTATTTTGTTATACAAATATACTATATATGTAGAAGTTAAGGAATAAAGAGCATTGCGCACCGCCACTTGTAATATTTGCCTTCCAATGGCATGAAGTGCTTAAATTGCATAGTAAGGGAATTTAACCTTTATACCAATAGTGGATGACATCTCAAAATTTCCTTTTAAAACAGACAGAGAAATAAAATGTCCTTTACTACCATTTTAAATCATTAAAAAAATGTCTTTTTTCATCCGTGTACTTAATTTATTATTGTCTTCTTTGATTAACAGTATCTAGTAATCATGCTTGGCGACATGGGTGCAAAACTATCCACAGGGTTTTCAGGGCTACCACGGATTGCTTCCATATGAGGAGTGAAATCCTAATTCTTTAGGGACACAACAATTGCTCCAGACCCTTACGCTGAGGAAAACATTCGAATTACAGGAGACTCGGTAGATAGCTCTTAATAAAATTTGTTTCTCATTTTGCATTTGTTTGGGCAATCTGACTACTTTTTACGCTCACCTGCACTTTGAAGATTGCAAGCACTCTACTAGACACTGATTCCTGAGCTGATTGAGAATACTTCAAACTTGGGGTATGATAGGGTTCTTTCCCCTCCCCCTTTATTTCCCCCTTTTTTGGAGGCAGCGGTGAAATAGTGGTAAGGCCTCGGCTTCGGGGCCGGAGGGTTCCAGGTTCAAAATCCGATTCCACAGAAGATACGCCGTGTATGTGGGCCTGTTGAACGTTAAATCATACGTAGGAGCCCAAATGCCCGCGCGCTGGTGTGGTGTGAAAGTTTGGAGAGGGAGTGTCAGCTCAGGTGCCTTCCTTTGTCATCTGTCCGTGGTTCAAAATGACGAGGTCCGTCCTGAAATATCCCACGTGTTGCTTCAGAACGGGACGTTAATATAACTAAACTAAATTAAACCTGCTTTTTTCGTATGTTAAAGGTTATCATGAAGAATAATCCTAGCTAATGGTGAACTATTCTTTCTTTGTAATATCCTTTTTAAAGGATGGTTTGTATTCTCGAAAAATCGATTTTTCTATTTTAGCTTCATAAAATAAGCAACAATTCACAGATCATTGAAATGTGTAATATGTATAGATTTGTTGAGCAGAAAGCTCATAAATTAATTTTTTTAAATATAATTAACAAGAGACCCTATGATTAAAATATCCAGTATTTTTGCGGGTTTTTTTTAAAAACATGTAATTTTTTTTTCAAATTTCAGTATGCATATATATATATATATATTTTTTTGCATTCGTATAAAATTTTTACTATAATAACCACAAGCATTATGCCCTTGTTAAATATATTTTTATTTGTTTCTGGGTGGTAATATGTTTTTAAGAAGCTGTTTATATCGAAAAATATCACCTATTTTTCAGATATTCAAGTTATGTGTCATTCTTTTATTTTATTTTTATTTTAAATATACTAAAATGAAAATAAGTTCATTGTATTTATGAAATCTATACAAAATGTCATGCTAATTTTTGAGTGATTTTATGCAGAATTCTTTTTTCTGAACGTACCGATATGTGATTATGAAATGAAGATTATCTCATCACAACACATTTTCGATTTTCTGTTAAAAAACAAACATTTTTACGATGCTTTTAATGAAAACAGCTCATTTTTTCTATATCTATGCAAAATTTTACATCAAATATAATATTTATATTTTAAAAATCCTCATTCTCACATTTCAACGATTTGCGTTGTCGAGAACGTCCCATTTCCTTTAAAATATCTATATCAGAGCTTCTGAAAATATAGGTTGAGACCCCAAATGGAACAATTTCCAATTGTTGTAGATATTTTTAATATTCATAAGCAAAAATTGTACAGAAAATATTCTTATTTTAGACATTTCAATAAAATTTTCTATGAACCCATTTTAAATTGATTTTTTCTATTTATTATGAATTGGTGCGTTATGTTAATATTTCGTTGCAAATTTTAGGGTCGCGACGAAACCTTTCGAGTGAAACCGGCGCCACGATATGTTTTCCATTTAAAAAAACGATTGAGAAGAATTTAAGAAGCCCTGTCCTAATATATCCTAAATGTCCTGAAAACGTTGTTATGAATAGTACTTGCTGTAAAATTAATTATAAGTATATATATTTATAATAATTATAGAAGAAGAGCTTCTATAATTCCAGCTTCTTAACTGACAATGACTATTATAAAAGTTTAATATTAAACATGTACTTACATGGCTGAGGAACACACATTTTTGTAATATAATATTTAATACAATAAACCATTGATTTATTTTTGTCTTATTTTCACTGAAGTTTCGTAGGTCATTCCTCAGTGAAATCTCCATTTTATAAATTCCAAAAGTAGTACTGATTCTTATAAAATAAATGCACAAAATTTTACAGAATTCATAATTGAAAAAGTTGATAAAATTTTCTGAAAATATTTACAGCTGTTATAGCGGGTCTTGAAAGTATAGCTAGTAAGTATATTATGATAACAAGTATCTTATGCATAATTAATGTATGTAAAAATATTGAAATGCATCAATGCACGCCAAAATTACACTAACTATAAAATCATGTAATGTGAAAATATAATGATAAGGAATTAATACTTAAATCAATCAAAAGAATACATTAAAAGAATTCCTGCTAGTCGAAAACTAAACACGATCTAACATACAATGGAACTTGGCTGATTCGAAATTGATGGGACAACCATAAAAATTTGAATTAAGGAATACCGAATCTAGAAATGAGTGCAGCAATCACAGACGATTATTTTTAATTTAAAATTGACAGTTAATATTTATTTTTAATATTTAACAGTTTTAATAAGTAATATACAGGGTGTCCACTAAAGTTACTTACACCGCTTCCCCCTTAATTTTAGAAAAACTGCAGCTATAGTAATAAAAGTGGTGTCTAGGTATAAATGTGACTTTGCGCTACGCTATGAGGCCGCTTACAGCGCCACCTGATGGCAAACTGCTGAATTAGCGTTCCTATCTCGAAAAAGAAAGATGTAGGGAAAAAAATTCAATTACAAGTTTGTAGAACATCATCGATATAGTACAAAAAGACACCTTATGAAGATCAATACTAAGAACTGAAAGCTTAAAATTTCATATATTTGTTCGAGATTTCCAACATTGTCCTATGACGAAACGTGTGAGAATAACAAAAAAAAAGCAACAAATTATCACAACATACCTGCATTTTCAACGTTCAAACTGCTGTCCGTCAGCTAAAGTACGCATTTGGATCCTTGTTTGAATTTCCTGTTGCACATATTTTAGCCTAGAGAAGCGCTTTCACGAGATCAGAAATAATCGTCGACTGTAACTGCAGTGTTGGTGGAGAGGTTGTATACACTTGCTGTTTAAGATATCCGGACAGAAAAACGTCCATTGGAATCAATTTTGTCCGAAAGAGTACATTTTCTCTTTTCTTCCACTCTTTGTGACGTCACAGTTTCGGAATCGCAAATAAACAAATGCGTGTTTTAAGTTTTTTATTCTTAGTGATAATGTCCATTATGCATCTTTTTGTACTAAATCGATGACATTTTACAACTTTGTAACTGGCTTTGTTTTTTCCTATATCGTTCCGTTTTCGAGATAGGAACACAAATTCCGCTGTTTTCCGCCAGATGGCGCTATAAACACTTTCATATCGTAGCGCAGAGCCACTTTGCTATACCTAGACACCATTTTTATGACTATAGCTGCAGTCGTTCTGAAATTAAGTGGGGAGGGGTGTAAGTAGCTTTAGTAGGCTCCCTGTATAATTAATAAACAGTTATTAATCTTAATAAAAGATTAATTATAATCATGATTTGAAAAATTTTAATTATAATTAATTTAAAAAATAATTTCAATAATTAAGTAAATAATTTTAATAAAGAATGGGTATACAGCACTTTGAATATAAGAATTGTACAATAACAGTTCAAATTAAACAGCACAATTTACATCTGACATGTAAAAAGTTTTAAAAAATGAGAAATTGTTTATTGCTTTTTTGAATGAGATATTATACATCAGTTAAGCCCTCGATTGAATAAAAGGCGTTAAAAATTATTCTCTTACGATCATTGAGAACGCAAAGTATAAACATTATTAACTTATAAAAGTAATTCAGAAATAAAAGCAACTTTGAACAATTTTTAGTTTTGATATAGAATTAACAAAAATAAAGTAGAATTATAAACTATACTTTGACATTATGTTAACAGGAAATTCAAGGGAAACAAAGGAGTTCAATTAAATAATTATTACTGGTTCAAAAGAAGTCATAAACGTAATTTACATTTTGGCTGGTAAAAGTCAATAAGTCCAGGCAAAAATACTTAAATTATACTTAATAATATATATTTATGTGCTAACATTGTGAACCTAAGATCTATCTCTATCATTTCTGTCATCTATCTCTAGAATATCTTATGTGCTAACATTATCTTGTACTTATAAAAATAAATCAAACTGAGGCTGCAAACAAAAGAGTTCAATTAAATAACTATTATTGTTCCAAAAGAAGGCATGGAAGCAATCTACATTTTGGCAGGCAAAAGTCACTAAGTCCACAATAATTCCCTTTGATGGACTATTGCAGTCAATTAGGACTTCCAATTAATTATTTTATGATATAAACCAGTTATCTAAGCATCAGTAAACCTACTGTAGGAGTTAGAAGTATATAAAATAATTTTTACTACTCTTCATAGAGATGTTTCTTTAAAAGTTTAAATTGGCTATATCTCAAAAATAAGTTTTTGGACTTAGTGACTTCTGCCTGAACGACGTCGATACACAGAAAGCAAAAGATAAACAATATTTTCAAGCAGCAAAAGAAGTGCTCAAAAGATTATTTGCAGCAATTTCCAAGATTTACAATGGATTGCAAATTCGAACTTGCGTAGCGCACTTTACTTGCATCACATAAGCATGAATTTATTCCACTGAAGTCAGTCCAGACGCGCAGTATGAGATACTGCGACCTGAACATGTTTCTCTGCTGTCAGCAACTAAAGAGGTTGAAGCAAGCAATTATGAAAAGGGCTGCATACGTCGAACGACATAAAAAAATATTGCAGTACATCCCGAGAATGCTAGATAGCGCATACATATGACTACCTATTAAAAACTGAGAAAGTTTGGGTCGGAAGTTTTGATGCAACCAACATAGAGTCTTAAGCTAAACGGATGTGGTACGCAGTCTTTGCACCGCGGATACCGTTGTAGATTTCTATCGAATTTTGGATGAAATGCGTCTGCAGAAAGTCTTTTAGTCAACCAGTTCAGTTTTTTGCGTTTTTGAGTAATCGTGTTAACAGACATAATCCAGAAATAGCTCTTTTCGGACTCGGGGGAAACTAAAATGTGGAGATTCATCAAAATTCTTCGGCGATTACAATACTTTATCTTTGCATACTTTGTATTTGAGAGAGTAAAAAGCAAAATTCTACCGGCCAAAACACCACATATCTGATTTTAAAAACTGCATCTAAAATATGAGAAAATAATATCTAATTTTACTACGAAAAACATTTTTCCCTATGCAGTGTAATTACAATTACAAAATACTTATTTCATGTCTCTTTGATGATTTCTTCGCGAGACCCGTCGTCTCTTCTTTTTTATTTTATTTTTCTGTGAGCTTAATAAATAATCTGTAACTTTTTTTGCAGCTGGAATGTTTGATATTCTAAGTAAGAAAAGTTTTCTTCTTGTTATATCATTTATATTGACTAAATGATAAACATTGATTATTAAAATGAATATTAAATATATAATTGCAATGTCTTGCAATTGTTATCAATAATGATTTTTTTGTACTAAAAAGCATGGCATTGTACATGACATTCTACACAGTAAAGGCCCGATATTATTTGAAAAAAAAATGTAATTTGTACAGATTCTGCATCAAGAAAAATCCAATGCTTCTGCTAACTGTTCAGCAGCCAAATTTTTAGATCGAAAGAATTCGATGATGTTAGGCTTTTGGCTGTTGTAATGCAAAAGAGAAGGACGATTTCGTACAAAAGGGTTCTCAACTTTTTACTTAAGAATCTTGAGTAAATATGCATGGACTACGAAAATTCGAAGGCTTTTAAGACTTCGTTATGCTTAAGTACCGTATTGTTTTAAGCCTAAAGTTTTTTTTCCAATTTGCTAGTTTTCTGCATATTTATTAACTTATAAAAATTAAAAGCAATCTAATAAAAGATTTGAATAAAATACTAAATATCCTACAGGTTATTATAATTGAAGTTCGTCTTTTCAGAAGGCCCTAGAGCCGGTTCTATGGCTCCAAACAAAGCAAAATTTCACTAGAATGTAGTACAGGTGATGCACTCTGTCTCAAAAGTGCATAAAGACAGTGGCAGCTAGTCAGGGGGCGAGGGGGGCAATTGCCCGCCTACTTTTTTGCGGGGAAAAATTAAATTTTTATTTCATTTTAGCTGGCTAAAACTAGGAATTATAAAAAAGCAATAATGTCCGGAAAAGTTAGATAATTTTGTAAGTAAATTTTAAAACTTTTTTGTCAACCCCCTGTACTCCCGGGTACATTCACGAGTTTTCCAATCCATTGCATTTGGTCCAAAGACAGGTTTGCTTTCCACCGATTCAAGTAGATCGATTTAGGTGGATCATTCACGGAGGCTCCAAAATGCACTAGCGGCCGCTTAGATCCCCCCTTACTCCCCTTCCCCGAACGGTGGAATTTCGCTTTTTGGAGAGAGCACCCTCCCCTCCCTGCGCTGATTTCTCCAGTCTAACCGCAACTCCCACGCACATTCCCTATCCCGAACGCTCCCCACTCCACACACGGTTGATTTACCGCTCTCCTCGAAGAATCATATTTCATTTTTATGGCCAAACGGGCTGAATAGAAAACCAAACTCGTTGGAATTCCAACCTTTCGCTGTTCCTACGCCAATTTTCATCGGGTTTTCACATTAACGAAAGTTTTGGCACAATATGTTCCAAACAATAATCGATTGGAATACTCGTGAATGTCCCGCTTTAGATGTCTATAAATTTTTTGCCCCCTTACTTTTTTCACACAATCGCCGTCACTGCATAAAGATGGCATTTTGAACGGAAAAAGACTTCACGTTCAGAACTGAATTTCGGCAACATTTTTAGTTATTTTTTTAAAAATTCAAATGAATAATTTAATTTTGCATCAGTAATGAAAAAAATATACAAAAGTTGGCTTAGATAATGACTCAGCGCTCCCATTGACAAAATTTAATTATTTTTTCCGTTTTTCACAGAGCGCATTGCTTGTACTGCATATTAGTAAAATTTTGTTTCCTTTGAAGCTGTAGAACCGGTTCTATAGTTTTCTGAATTGACGAATTTTAATTATAACAACCCTGTACTGTAAATTCAATATAAGTCATTACACTTTAAATTAGACTTACTCTAATAATTGAAATAAAATCGAACGACGTTAATATAAACAAAACACCATAGTATGTTCCCGCATCTAGAAAACTTTGAGATTCCTTTATAATTGGTTTAAAAATGCTTCTTTCAAAAATAACATTCAAATAAATTGCTACTGTAAACAAAACAAAATTTTAAATAAATTATACACAAAAAATTTATGAAATAATAAATAAAACCGAAAAACTGAATAAAAGTTCTAATGTAATAACTAGAATTATGGTAGAGTCGTGAATTTCGACTATTGCTTAGATGGGACTTGTTCACAATTTTAATTTTATTAAATATTTGGGCCTTAAAATAGGCAAATTATGTATAATGTAACGATATATATGGGGTGTATGAAATCATTTTTCGGAGAAAGTACTACGTGGTTACAGTTAGAGAACAAGTGTTTAGATTCAGCTATCATCAATTAATTATTTAACTAAACACAAAAAGGCTGCTTTAAAATAAGTAAGCAAATATATTATTATATCCACAGATAGGAAATTTGTTTTGCTAGAATTTACTATAAAATTTTTATTAAAATAGTTAGTTTTTAGTTAGGAGAATTTTTTGTCCAAAAGTTGTATAGATTGGACCACAACCAGTTGGCAAAATTGGATTGTTTAAATCAATTAGACTATTAATCTTGAAATAGAAGAATAGACTAGAAAGCAGTTGCAATCACTAGTAGTCTCATAAATTCGAAAATTGGTAGTGAAATAAGTCAAAGAAAAAAACATTAAAGACATCAAATGTTGGTTCAAAAAGAACAAAAACTGAGGCTGCATTGTCTTGTATCATTTGTGAGGAAACAGATGGAAAATAGGAGATGATACAGTGCATAAAATGTCGTACTTTGGTTCGTGCATTGTGTACTAGTTGGAATTTGAGAATCAAAAAGCAATTTTGCTTTATTTGTGCTTAAAGAAATCAGTCATCCATATTAGGAAATCAGTGGTCCAATTTGTCCAATCTAGGCAACCAGTTTCCTTAATTGGACTGATGATATAAATTTTTAAACTCTTTTCTCCCTACTTAAAGTGTATTTCATAAAAAGTTAATTAAATTTTTTTTGAAGATAAATAAGCTACAGAAATGTTCTACTATTTGTTTTTCATTAATATTACTTCTCTATTACATTAAAAAATGCCCTAGTAGTCCGAATTCGGCGACTCTACCCTCTATTACTAAAGAAAATAGAAAGCAAAAAGTAAACAATTTTTTTTAAGCCGAAAAAAATTGTTCATAAAATTACGAGTAGAAATTGAATGATGCGCAGTAGATTCCGATTTTTCTTAGCACGAATCATTCAACGTTCGTCAAATGAGCATGCACTGACTCCACTGAAAGGAGGAACAGAAATCTACATATTGAAAAGAAAGTAAAATAAAGTTTTTAAATGTTTAGGAAGAATCGATAAAAATATGTTGGTTTCAAACGTTTTTAATCACTTGCTTAACAGGTATTTTGCTGCGTAAGACTAAATTATTAAAATATCTTAAATTCTATCACATAAAAACATGATTTTGAAAAATTTCAATTGAAAGACAAATAAATATTATAAAAACAAATAATACCTTCAATAAAAATGTCGATTGTAACTTTCATAGAAGATGCGAAATAATAGGCATATGGAAATACAAAGTTGTTAGAAGTAAAATTCGCATATTAAGAAGGCACTAGAGCCGTTTCTAGGGCTCAAAACGAAATAAAATTTCACTACTATGTTGTACAAATGATGCACTCTGTGGAAACGAAAAAAATAATAATAAGGGAAAACAGAGAAAAAGTAAGGAGTAAAAAAGTTAAAATTTTTGTCAATAGGGTAGTGCTGAGCCAATATCTGAGGTGATTTTTGAATTTTTTATTATTATTATTACTGAAGCAAAACTGAATAATTGATTTGAGGTTTTTTTTTAACTAAAAGCATTAGATCACGATATTCAGTTCTGAACGCAGTCTTTTTCGTTCAATATTGCCGTTTTTAGGCAAAACAGCGCGCAAACTCAAGCCACTTATCTTGTTAGAATAGAGAGCATCACATTGTACTACATTCAGTGGCGAATCCAGGATTTGGGTCTGGGGGGGGGGGGGGGGTCTAAAAATTTTTTTTTGTGGGGGCCAAATCAAAACCAAAACACTTTTACTCACCTAACATGAAGAATCTTAAAAAACGCTACAATACTTTCGATAATTTAAGAAAAAATGCGATGAAGTTACTATCCAAAAAATGTCTTCGATCGCGTCAACGCTACAAATACAAGTGGAATGACTAGAAAAGTAGGACAATTTTCGAGCCTGTTAAACCAGAAAGCAATTTTGTCCGGTTTTTGTTATTTTTTTTTAAAAAGGGAAATTAAGAACAAACAGTTGTACTTATTTTAAATAAAATCAAGATTTCTGTCTTAGCTCTCGGGGGGGGGGCTGCAACCCGATAACCCCCCCCCTGGATTCGCCACTGACTACATTCTGGTGAAATTTCGTTTCGTTTGGAGCCATAAAACAGGCTCTTGAGCCTTCTGAGTAGGCAAATTTTAATTAAACAACCCTATATCTTGAGTCATCTTTCTTTCCCTCAATAAAGCAAACACCATAATGAAATATCCATGAATTTATTTAAAGTATCCTCGATTTTATGTAATTTAATCTCTGTAATAACAACCTTGTATATTGGCTATAGAATGTAAACACCAATTAATGCAGTTAATAATGTAAAGTAGCTGTTGAGTTGTTATTAACTGGGAAAAGAAAAATTCCTGTTGTAAAATGTCGAAATGAAATATTGTTTTCACTTATGAAATAATTTTTTCCACCATTTGTTTGTATTTTGCAGGAGGAGTGGCCCCAGGACTGGCAGGTAATATATTTCGATCAACTAATATGCGGTGCTTAACAGTGTCAACGCATGTTGGAAATCTAGAACATAAAATTATGATGTTTAAATTTTCAGTGTATTCGCACTATTATTTAAAAGATTTGAATTAAAACTGTTCAACAAAATATTGCATGTAGATCAAATCAAATTGAAACTTTTTATTGAAATTTTTTGAAGCATTCAAATGTTTAAATATTATTAACTATTTAAATTTAATAACATGCTCCTAATCTCTCGAAATTGACGATACCAACTTGCGATTCTCCACCTATCGAGAGGATGAATTCCGTATTTGCGGCGAAGCTTATGTCAAACTGTCTGAAGCGATTCATTTTTAGTAAATTCAATAGCACAGAATGCTTTCTGAGATTTTGGTACCGTCTCGACACAAATTGACAACAAAGAACAAATTTTCGTAGACGAATGGAAGAGAGCTTCCAACTTCATTTCTTGTCAAACAAATGGAATTTGAAAACACACCCTTAAAATGGCATGTAGAATGATGCCCTGTGTTGTTAGATTGCTATGATGTAGCCAGGGGTGTAGTAGAGTCGTTTTTTTTTTCACGAGATACAAATTTTAAAAAATGTGAAAAGGTCTTTAACCCCTTCTTGGTCTGCGTCGCATGCGAAGAAGAGAAATATTGCATCGTTTAAAATGAATTCGTCGTTACTTACACGTCTCATTATATTTCACGATTATTTTTTTCTTTTTTTGTATTTCTGAATATTTCTAAGAAATGGCGCAAATAGACCTACTTTCTTCATGTTTTTGCGGTGAGATTTCCCGCCTTGAATGGAAAACATAATAATTTTGTCGGAGATTCGAAAAAAAATCCCACAAAGAAGGGGTTTTGTCACCCTGGTTAGAACTTCCCGGCACTGCTTATTTTGTGACTACACCATTGGATATACCCCAGATGGTTGAGAAGTGCTTTGGTAACCACTTTGTAAGATATGTCTAAAAAAAGGGAGGGGGTTCTTTTGCAACCACTTTGTAAGATATATCTCAAAAACATAGAGACAAATAAATTTTGAGAGCAAATTTTAAGAAACGCAGATATTAATATTTTACTATCTTCTTAGCGCACATTAACAGATTGCAAATAATATCCACTCAATTAAAATGCTAATTTTTATACATATATCATCAAAATGGAAAAAATATTCAGATTTTAGTTGTCTCAAAAATACAAATACGATTTAGAAAATGCTTTCGAAATATTTATTTTTGTTCTATATACAGGGTGTTCCGAAATTCGACCAACAAACTTCTAGGGGTTATCATACACATCAAGACAAACAACTTTTTCAAAAGAACATGGGGTCGCAAACAAACGCAAAGGGCGACCACTACAGGGTGTTCCTTGCCAATGAATTAAATATAAGATAAAATATGCAACTCAGGTATAATGGAATCCAAATTCACAAAAGCACAACATCACAAATGCTTAAATAACAACACTGAAAGTCGTACACAACATGACAGATACAATGGCAAGTAGGACGCGATATCAACAACAAACTTTTGATGTAACATAAAGTAAGTGTTCAAAGAACTTGCCATCCCAAGCAATACAAGCGTCGAGTGTTGTTATTTGTTCAATTGTGTTGTTGTGCTATTGTGAATATGTATTCCTATGAACCTAAGTTGCATACTTTATCTTATATTCCCTTATCTTTTATTTAATTCCTTGACAATGAGTCCCCTGCAGCGATCGACCTTTGCTTTTGCGACCTCATGTTCTTTTGCAAAAGTTGTTTGCCTTGATGTGTACGATCCCCCCTGGAAGTTTGTGTGTCGAATTTTGGAACATCCTGTATATACATATGCATGTAAAATAAATCCTGGATCTTTCTATATACGTTTTTATTTGAAAATTATTCTAATGCCTTTATGTTTATGAGACGCAGCTTATAAAAAACACAATTAAGACCAAAATGAAGAAAGGGGAGCAATACAATTTAGAAAATATAATTACAAAGTCTGTCGTAACAAATATTGCAAATTTCAGATCCAGTATTACTTATTTATCATTTTAAAAGTGAAAGTTTCAATCATTTATCGTTAATATTTTAATCAGATATTTCATATCATGCAAAAACGTATTCCTTCTATATTTTGTTTCCTGACCATGGAAGAAGATAAACACTGAAATAATCTTTCCAGTGTTTTAATTAAAACTTCTCTTATTCTGCAATATCTACTGGAATTCTTACCTTATGTCTGCCATGCCCTTTAAATTCATATTATTTTATTTCTGTTTAAGAACTAATAGAAAATACCATAAATTCAAACATATAATGCATTTGACATTGTTTTTCCTTTATTTAACTTATATTCTTTAATGCAAAGTATTAAATATTTGTTATGTACAAACTAAAAACAGATTTTTATCATTGTCTTATATAATAATTATGAATGTATCTTCCAGATTTGGTTAGTGACATTGCAAGTAAGTTATCTTTCAATGGATTTTATTTTTAACAGAACATTTTCTCGAATCGATTTTTTCATTTAAAACATATGCAACATGTGTTTCGCACCTTGTCAAACGTCTTCTGCAGAGTTCCATAAATCTCCGAGCAAATTCGACTGATCCACGCAAAAACCAGTCGTCAATGTGAAAAACCTGTCGTACTGTCTGTCGAAAAGAGAACTACGTTCGCCAAGTTGTCTCATTGACGCCGTTCTCTATAGCAATGGTTATGTTAGGAAAGATCCATTTCGAATAAAGTCGAGGGTTTATTTTCTTCTTGGTGCCAGTTTGAGGTGGTAGTTGATCATTTTTCTTCTTGGTTTTGCCGCAGTTGCACGTTCTTTCCCATTTGGAGCTAAGTGCGCCAATGTAACAAACTTGAATGAACGTCTACCTACACAAAATAGATTTCTCCTACGCTAACCTGTTTCTATAGCGACTGCAATCAATTAGACAACTTGGCGGACAGACAGTAATTGGAACAGTGTGGAGCGGAAGGTTGGATTTCCAACTTTTTCCAATATCCATCGCTCCATCTGGACTGCCAGGAGGAGGAAACTTGGCGGGAGTTGTTCACGGAGGAAATCAGACAAGGGGATAGTGAATTAGAGTGCCTGGTAGTGGATGGATTTGCATGGAGTAGAGTGGGCGGGAATGACCTGAGTAAATGAATGGGACAAAATATGGATTAGCATGGAGTGCTATCAGCTCATTCTATTTTTTAGCCCATCCATCTAGGCGGGCCATTCACGACAACTTCACGCAATGCAAATCCAGTCATTCCGATACCCGATACTCACTTTCTCCGATTTCCTCGTTGAACAACGCACACCAATTTTTTTTATTAAGCGTGAATGGCATCCAGCATATAAAAAAATGCTTGTAAATATGGCCCTTTTTTTTTTTGTTCAGTCTCATGCTAGACTTCCACATATATACGTTTTTTGTAGTCAACATAATTTTTATTTCTTTATTATTGTTATAATGTTGTTGCAATTTGTGTTTAATATTATGCTTTCGTCATTATCTATTTAATGTAAACAACTGTTATGATGTAAAACTATGCTAAAAGCCTCATAGATGGCCATGTAAATTATGTTAAAAAACGAATAACTAGATGGATACGGCAGAACGAGAGGCCCAAAGAAAGTCGGTGTGAGCTTGAAACTTTTGAGGAGCGGATTGCTTCCCAAACTGGTGGGGAATGTTATGGTGTTAGTCTCACATTTCATCAATAAAATTGGAATAAGGGAGTGTTTAGGAAAAGTACAACTTGTTAATGTATTTAGTCTAAAATTTGATACAGATCACAAATTTTAGTGTAAGTATCACATGCGATACTTAATCCATCTAAATCGTTCGTTCCTGAGAAGTTATCGCGTTCAAATATATACGGACAGACGGAGACATTGACATAATTCCAAAAATATTCGCTTAAACTCTGTAAGTTCTAAAAAAATTAACAAAATATTGAGGAATATGAATAATATGCTAGCGATTATAATACTTTCTCTCTGTGTGATTCGCATACAAGGAAGTAAAAATTAAATTTTGTCATTTAGCAACATTATACTTTGATTTAATCAGTGATCAATGTGCCAGTCGTAAAGCAAAATTTGAGTAAAATAAATAAATTAGATTTTTTCCTAGTTTTAAAAATTAATATTTTTCTCGTCACTTAAATTGAAAGATAAAAACACTTTATCTTCCGAGTCTCAAAGATTTTTTTGTTTTTCCTGCGCCTCTCACAATATGATTGATCATCGTAACTTGAATTATCTGACATCGATCTTGCTGTGCGAGCGGCATCTTGAGCCTCCATAGAAGTCCAGAATCAGCAATTTCCTTTAGTTTCAGTTTTTAAATGAAGAAAAATTCTCTTTTCGAGAGCATATGAAGTTCCAAACGCCAACTTCCTTCCAAAGGCTATAAACAACAGAAGGAAGTTGCCAACTTCCTTCTGTTGTTTATAGCCTCTGCACAGAGAGCACGTTACGTCGGTTCCTTGTCATGGTTCGACTGCGCAACTTCAAAATCGCTTCCGAGATGAAATTTTAGGCCTAACTGCAAAGAACAATAAAAAATGTCTTTCAACTGAAATTTTTCTTTTCATTTCCCGTAAATTTTATCAGAAGGGGTCCGAAGTAACTTACCAATCGGGCAAGGCAACAATATGGCACCTCCCTCCAACCAATGTATTTTTTAAATTGTATGTCTGTATTTTAAATGTCAAATAAACTTTTACTTTAAAATATACATCTTTTACTTGCAACTATGGTTTAATAATATTATGATGAGAATTTTTAAACATCAGCTATACTTAAGAATATATATTGGTCTTATTGAAACTAAAATAATATATTCAATAAAATTTAAAAATATATTACTTTATTTCTTAAGCCTATTAAAACATTTTTTCACACTCCTGATTTGGCGCCACTTTGCAATTCCTTGGTTCGCCCGGGCCAAGAGCCGCCTTTGAATGTTAGATATATCTAAAACTCATGACATAGAAAGTAGTTTCTTAGGCAAACCATTTTCTTCTCAAAATATTAATGAAAAAATTCAGCAATTTATTTCTTGTGATAATGAATATTGTTTCTTCTTTCAGCAACCATCGGCACGAGTAAGTACATAATTTATTTTTCTTGCTATTAATTAATTTTTAAATTGCATTAATTCAGACTCCATTATGTTTACCAGAATAAAAATAAATCGAATTAAAAATACTTTCAAAACTACGGCGCGTCCATAAATTATTGTCGGGGTTTCCTTGCCTTATTAATTTTGATTTAATAAAATGACGATAAAAATTAATACATATTCAAAAAGAACATCTCAAAAAGTTTTTTAAATAACACAAACACATTTAAGCAACTTCCACATGAAAGCCCTTTGTAGTATGTAATCCATCGACACTTTTTTGAAAATTGATTTCAATCTCTATCTGTTTAGGTTAAGGTTATTAAAATGCATGCAAATTTGATACAAGAGCAGTTAAGTATCTTGTAAGAAATAAGAACAGCAAAACTTCTAAGATCTGGCTGATAGCACTGGACAATAACCATTTTGTTGCCCGTATGATTTTAGCTAATTCTTATGTTCTTTCATGCTCTGAATTCGAAAAACCAATCAGAATTTGTCTATCACCCTCCAACTTTTTGCAACATGAACTCGCACCAAAACCTCTGTCCACTCCTTTCTTTTATTTGAATCAATGTCGTAACCAGGATATTTTTTGTTACCTTTGAGATTTTAACTTATAATGGTGTTTTTATGGTCACTGAACCCGAATATAATCTCGAAAAATCTCTATAACATACTGTTTTTCAGCAACACTACTCGTGATTGCTTACATGTACATAGAAAATGTCATTGAAATATGTCGGATCTTGTGTCAAAAATACTTTCCGAAAAAATTAATTGCCAGCCAAGAAGATAATGTTTGGGTTTGAAATGCTCTTAAAAATAGAATTTTCATAAAGAAAAGGCTGTATGTCAAAAATTACAGCAGGTGTTTTTGGATCGAGAATCTTGCAACGCAAATACTATTCAATGCATGAGCCACTTTGTAAGGACAGATGTTTCTATTTGGCAGCACGTGGAAGCTTTTGCCAAGATGGTGATGCGATATTTTGTAATGATGTTGACTCGCTGTTTAAGGCTCTAGGACTACAACATAACCCTCAAGAATGGCGTTTGTTTATAGACTCTTCAAAGGTCAGCTTAAAAGCTGATCTATTACACAATGG
>BGPR01032372.1:0-17535 GCA_013235015.1 Araneus ventricosus | reverse complement strand
TCATTGCTTCGTTCGGTTGCATTGTTGCTTGCCAGGTTGGTGGCTCTGTGTTCTTGATTGTGTTCTGTACCATGACTCAAACTACACCCGCACACGCACGCGCGCACACGCGCACACGCACGCACACGCACGCACGCACGCACGCACGTCTTTTGACCAATTGTATGTGCATGGATGTCTTCTAGAAGTAACGGTGATTTCTCTGCCCAAAATTAATTCGCAGAACCTACGATATAATTCTATTAATACCTATACTATTTTGATATCTTAATAAATTCATGTATTGTTCTTTTTAATCGGATCTCTTCAGATTAAATGAATAGTTCAAATGAAGACAGACTTGTCTATGTAATTACAAAGATTAATTTTCATGCCCTCGAAAAATTAACAGCCATTTCATATAAATTCTCTTTAATTTCTAATTTCCGCATGTAATTTTTCCAAGAACTTTACTATTTCATCAAAATGTTTTAATATTGTTCAGGAAACCATTCCAGAAAAAGAATTTCCATACCTTCATATAGTTTCATCTAAAGGATACCTATATACTTTGCATTGGATATGTTATTAATGCACTATTTTTTGATGTACAGACTTTCGAAGATATTACTTCAATCTTGGAACTGCTGACTTTGGAATCAAATTAAAATTAATTCTTGCAAAAGAATTCGAAAAGCGCATTCCATATCACGACAGCTGTGCCATTTCTTTGAATGATCTCCCACCCGAATCTTGTTTCTATTTCCTTTTCTTAAAGAAATCTCTGGATGGACTTATGCAGAGGACTGGAAACAGAGCTGCATCATGCAATGGATGGCGAAGAATCGAAGTTGTTTCTTTCCAAAATAGGGTAATATCCAGAATCCCAGACCGGATTGTCAGGGGGAAAGTGCCGCCTTCCCCTTCATTGCCATCGAAGCGCCAAGAATTCCACTCAGAATGGAAATCATCCCCCAAGAATCGGAGTCCTGTTGCAGCAAGATATCCGAAATCCCCACTGGGAAATAGCGGCGGGCGAAACAAAAATACTGGGAGCAAGGGCCAAAAGAAGCGACAAGCGCTTAACGACGCTTCTTTGTGCTTCCAGTCTTTTCAGGAATACTCAGGATTTCCTGTAAGTTTATTTCGGAACCGTATCAACGGAAAATTTCTCGTGAAAATGGAAAAAAGCAATTTCAATAAACGGATTCAGATATCAGAGGGTTTTGTTAGGTCCCTTTTACTTTTCTTAATGGAGGATCGAGGAAAAAACTATCCACTTTTTGTCACACTTCGGGAGTTTTTTTAGAGTACTG
Source organism: Araneus ventricosus (assembly GCA_013235015.1). NCBI lineage: Eukaryota > Metazoa > Arthropoda > Arachnida > Araneae > Araneidae > Araneus > Araneus ventricosus. The sequence goes on along the minus strand of BGPR01032372.1, from coordinate 16,240 downwards.
ATTTAAGCTGCTTTCGAGAGTTCTGAAATAGAATTTTGATGCGACGGAAAGTGTGAGCGGAAGAGATTATTTCGTTGGCCTCAATTTTTTACCCGTCTTTTATTTTGTGCCTTATTTTTAAAAAAAATAACTTGCAAGTAAGGATTAAAAATTTTTGGAAGGCAAAGTTAAAATTAAAAATTAAATTGGAATAGAAATTTTTTCTTCTCCTTTATAATTTATACTAAGCCATAATAATAATTAAATTGAAACATCTTTCTCCCGGTATTGAAACAACAAAATCAAAAGTAAAGTTTTGTAAAAAGGTTGAACATTGTGGATTATATATATATATATAAATACTCTTATACTAATAAATACCTCCCGTTTTTGAGGCAACACGAGAGGTATTTTTAGGACAGGCCTCATAATTTTGAACCACAATTCGATGACGGGGACGACACCTAAGCTGACACCTCTCTCTCTAAGTTTCCGCACCACACCAGTGGGAGGACGTTTGGTCACTAAGTATGATTGTATACACAGCGGATCTTCAGTGGAATCGGGTTTCGAACCTGGAACTCTCTTTCCCAGATGTTGCGACTTTACCACTTTGCCAACGTGGCACTTTGGGGTGCTCCTAAATGCATGCATATATTTAAATATGAAGTGACAACTGATTAACAAAAGCTGCATTTATTTTAACGAACTGTATTTAAATCCTTATAAAAACAAAATTTAAATATTTAAAAAAAAGCTTTTAACAAAAAATATAGAAAATGGACATTTGGAAACTAAAAACTTAGCAGTTAAATTCTAACTATATTTTCGCGGGTAAAATAATCTTAAAAAATTTTAATTCTCAATTTCATCAATCTTTATGCTGAGTCACAACACAATCTTTTAACATTTTTTTTTCCAAATATCATCAATACCGGAGGCAACAATATATTTCAATTATCTACAAATGGTTTCCATTCATGATTCGTTGAGGCAAATCTGATTTCTGTAGTTTCCTTCTAAATTAGAAAATTACTTTTCTGTAGGTTTGTATAGTTAAAAAGGGGTTGTTTAAAACTTATTCGATGAAAAAAAGAAGGTTGTTGGATGAAATGCAGCTAAATTTGGTATATTTACTTACAATTTAAAGGATTTTCATTTTAGTACGAAAGAATATCTCCATGAGTTTCTACACCCTTAGATTGCTCTATGTGATGGAGCTGCTCAATTTTGTTTAAATGTTCTGTGAACCTTTTGAAATATCTGCTCTGATAGAATTATGGAATAAAGAAATTAAGCGTCATCATTTGCTGATATGTCACTGTCGAGGTAGAACAAGAAGATGGTCCTTTTCATTTGCATTCATTGAAATTCTGTATACCAGGCAGCTAAGCTGTAACACATATTTTAATTGTGGCGATGAAATATCTCTAAGACTGTGATGATGCATTTCAGTAGCCGGCATCTATCTGTGTTGGATGTCAGGAGACAGTATTTTTGAAATAGAAAAAGGTGCTTGGTTCCTCCAAAGAATGGTCTAAGGCCTTGCTTAATTTACTAACAAGGAACAGTTAAGAAAGTACTTTTCCACAGCCACTATTAAATGTCTATTGGAGTGGGTTAATCTTATACGCATTTTGTGAATACTATGTTGCGCAGTTGAATAATGAATAACTAGATATTTGGAAATTGTTTCAAGAAACTTAATTTAGATCCCTCAGAAACATTGTTTTCCATTGCTACAGTTGTGGCATTTGTTATCGACCTGCATTCTCGTCATATTTGAAAGATCCAAGTATTTTAATTCCCTTAGTACCCTTTTTCGTAAATTTATACACATATTAATAATTTATAGCATATATTAATTTATAGCCTCGGTTTAACGGACTTCTGACTGAATGGATAATGTGTTTGAGGCTTTTTCCACTCTTCTAAATCAAAATGATAACAATTGTTTTGCTACTGATTTGAATTGTGTATTAAATATTTTATTTCTAATATTATACAATACAATTTCAAGTGTAATATCCTATTTTAAACATTGTTCAGTACACACTTCACTATTTAATGGCCTTTTGATTTTACCGAGTCACTCCAATTAATTCACTGCAGCCTTTCGCCCAAATTAGTCCGTTAAATTGAAAATTTACTGTACTTAGGGGTTTTCCATAAGTCTTTGAAAGATGGAATACATAGAGTGCAACAGAAGCATTATCATTTTTATAGATAATAAGCTTAAGCAGCGAGAACAAAGAGAGATTACAGATTCGGAACTTTGGGTAAAATAAAGATAATGTAAATAATGTTCAGTCATACGCATAACATCGGCGGTACTTTTGTACAGGTTGATATCCGTTAATGGGATGTTGTCCATTGAGCTAAATTTGCGCAGCTTAGAGTTAATGAATGAGAATGAGTATATTCATTTCAAAGACAATTTCATTTCGTCTACTCGTCAATTTTGAAGCTCACTTTTATTACCAAAATTAGAATCTCATTGTCTTAAAATTATGTACACCAAATTTGAGTTTGGTTCAGTAATTTTTGAAAATGGTGCTGTTAAATCGACTACAGATAATCACTGATGAATCAGCTTAAATGCTATCCATGATATATTTTTTCTAATAAGCCTTCTGTTGAAATCCAGAAGAAGGAGCGTTGTTCTTTCTAAAGATTATAATTATTTACTCTAAGAGCAGAATATGGAGACTCAAGTGGGATAAGCAGAGCTGAAATTGAATTTATGCTCGCTTAGCAGCTGATTTGTCTCTTGAGTGAAATTCGAAAGAGGTAACTAATGTACGTTGTTCAAAATCGAAGAAAAAATATATTCATAGCTGTTGTTATGTATGCACTGTATGAACTTCGTTATAATAAAGGTGTCCTATGTTTTTTTCTTTCTCTTTGAGCTGAAAAATCAAAAAAAGTAATGCACCCAACTGATTCACTCAATATGTCTTGAGGTTTGAAATTCTTTGTGCATTGAAATAAAATATAGGTACTCAAGAGATTTTACTTGGAAGCAAGATTTGCAGAATGAAGAAGGGATTAGATACAATCTATATAATTTGGCATTCATAAGACAAAATGTTATTTCGAAAATCGTGAAAAATATACATCAGCTTTACAAGTAAATGACAATAAGCAATTTTGAGATGAAATGGCATTAAAATGCGGAATATTTGGATAATATATGCAGTTCTATCTCTTCCAGATTTCAATGACTTCAACTTCATAAAATTCATTTGAATGACACATAAGAGATCGAATTTAGAGGAACCGAATTCGGAAATAAGTAAACTAATTACTCAGTAGTTTAACTTCTTCTTTTCCAGATTGCTCTGGAATACAAGCAGGTTCAATAATCTCTACATTATTATTTACTACAGATATTTGTTCAACAAAGATGTTAATTTTATTTATTTATTTTCTAAATTATATTCTGCCGCACGAATCAAGTTTTTAGATTAAATTCTTACTATATACTTTTGATACAATTTATGTGTAATGAAGAGACTTTGCCCATCTATTTAATTTAATTTATTTCAATACAATGCCATGCAATTTTATGTCTTTAATTCTGTTTTTCTTGCTGTCGGATAGCACATATTTTTCTTTAATCTTCAAAGTTGCGTATGTAAAAATTTCGTGTAATCCATCGTTTTAACCTTTAAATGCCCAGTGTTGCCTTTAAGCAACATACTCAATTTTGTCTAAGAAAATCTTGAGAATAAGACTGAAGCTCTAATGTCTGTTGTTGCCAATAGGAAACATACTGAAATTTTTATTAAATCAACTTACAACATACAGATGGCAGCCGGAGTTCTGATAAAAAAATAAATTGTTTTTCACTTGAGGCTGCATCAATTTAACTTTGTTCGTATGCTTGAAAATACCATATTTTATTCTATAATGTAGAAGGAAATTCTTTATTCGTATTATTATTTATTAAAATTCATCTGTATTTGACATTATAGAATTTTATCAAGGAAATTGTTCCTGAAATAAAGCCCAGTGTGGTCAGTTAGTAACAAACTGTTTTTTAGCCATAAACCATACTAAAAATAAAATAGGATTTTTTAAAGTAAGGTTTGGAGAAGTTTTTCCTAAATTGAATATATTATTAAGTATGATGTCGGACTATTTCACAGAAGGAATTTAAATAGCTTTAACACATAGCCTTCATGTAACTTTAAAACACTTCAGTCGTACAGAACGAAAAGAGAGGCGAGGATGTAGAGATTGTCGGGAGTTATTTTAGATTTGTTCTTCTATCCATCTTGGATGAACTAAAGTTGCTCCTAAAAGCTGATCTTAATGAACAGCAACAAAAATAATACCTTAACTATTCCTACTAAGTTGTAGAAGAAACTGAAGTGTTGGCATGGTTACTGAGTTAAGATGAAACCAATTTCAAATATATATAGTCTGTCTCCAAATAACTGCCAAAGACCCTTGTATTTTCCAGGAAAGCTGTTTTACGACCCGATAGCGATGTAAACATGCGGCTCATGTCATTACTTAACGAGATAATGAGCTGCGAGGTGGTAAAGAAGAGAAAAATTAAAGCACAGAAATTTCATCATTCATATTTATTTTATGCGCAAGCTTACGTCAATTATTCGCTATTGCTGTCAGTATCATTATATTTCAGTTCGTTCTCGAAATAATGTTTTGCTCAAAAAAATTTACGAACATCGTGTTTATCAAACAATAAGAAAAGTTGCCTCTGTGTGTTGAAAGTTAGAATATCCTCGTACTACCGGCCTGCCGGCAAGAGAAAATCACCTGGAGACAGATGTGTGCTGCATATTGAATGTTGCTACCTTCACTAGGAAGTTTAATATTATTTCTTCTTGTCATGTTTAGGGCACGCAGCATGAGATCAACACTTTTCTTTACTTCTCTTTCTCACACAGACTTCGAATGATTGATATTCTCTATCCCTCTCACACCGAGCCTGGTGGTCCCGCCAGTCTAAAAATTTGCCTTAAACAGCGACAAAGGCCAGTATGAGGCGGTTGGCTTCTTTTGAGGTGAGGTGAGGTTGTGAGATCGCTTAGGAGATAAGCGCGGTAGGGAGTTCAATTATCCTTGCCAACCACAGCTCATTTTCATGCGCCTTAAGGGAAGGTTATAGCAGGGTTCGGAAGGTAGGGGTAAATGAGCACCCAGGTTGGAAGAGTCCAATTCATGTCGCTTCCTTCCAAAAAGTCTCGATTTTAAAGAAGCTAGAAGAAATAAGTCGCCTCGGGATTAAAGAACTAGATATGTAATCTGCAGAGAAAAAAGAAAAATTTAGAAACATAATAGGAAGAAAAAATTAATGCAATATTTTTAGATGGTGTCAAAACAATGATCCCTTGTACTGCATACTAGTGAAATTTGTTTCGTTTGGAGCCATAGAACCGGCTGTAGGGCTTTCTGATTAGGCGAACTTTAATTATGAACTCCCTATATTTTGCACCAAAAACTTTCATTGCCTTATATATCATTGCTGAATTGTGTGTTTTCTTACTTTCATAAGCTCACGCTTGATGCAAGAATTTCTTTGTTTGCCAATGTTGACTTTGTTTTTATTTTTTCGGAAACTTCGAGAAAAGAATTCTTAGGGAATAAAAGAAAGTCAATGACTGAAAGCTCTCGCGAGCGGGGCCTTCTCTCCAGTTCAACATATCATTTGTACAAGTTCTCCTCTGCCAAACAGAAAACACTCAACTCAATCTTCTTCTTCGGGAGAGAAAGGAAAAACTTCCGCTGACTTTTTTAGCAATCGGCTTAAAAAATCCCCGAAGGGCTCCGGCTCCTGATCCCGACGACTTTCTCTGTTTATTCGGGAGGCTGTTCATTTGCTTGTTTCCTTGAGGCTTGCTCGCTAGCACGGAGGGAATTTGAAATCGATGGGAAATCGGTCAATAATTCAATTTGTCGTCGTTGAGACGGTTATTTGGAGTTTTACAAATACTCTTTCGGAATTGGCTTCTTCGATTGGAATTATTTTTACCCTAGAACAGATTTTATTTATTTATTGCTTTCTTTTCCTGAGATGTAATCAAATGAAATGTTTCGTTTTTCTTTTAAATGCGCAATAAAATCTCATGCGAGTGGTATCATTATTGATTGCGTCTTTTCATGACTCTTAATGTTTCTTTTTTGTCTTTTCTTCCGATGAAAAAAATTGATGTTTCGATTTTTCTGCCACGATATTTATTGTTGCTCTAGGAGGCAGTTCCAATCGCTGGCAGATGAAACACGAATATTTTGTTATTTTTGCAAGAGACACTTAATTGTTATTTTTGAAACAGTTTTGCAATAGTTCTCGCAACTTTTTGGAAAGAATTTCATTTCTTTACGTTCTAGATAAATAAAGAAATATTGTAGGACATAATATGCTGTAACTTTTTCGAACAATTATGACTGAAAGATTCCATATTATCATCGATATATATAACATCATTTATTCCATATTAGAACGAAAAGTGAATTAAAAGCACTGATGATCGAAGAATGGAATAATACAGGATGGTCATAAATTATTGGACCCATTTAAAAAATTAATAAAAAAAACTAATAACGTTACAACTACGGTTTTTTTAAATGAGAAAGCAAATAAAAAATGTTTTTTTCAAATAGGTGGCGTACCATTACGGCGTTCTAAATTTGCTACGGCTAGAGATTTCCATACGCAATGGCTAAAAATCAACAGAAGCCAATGCGCGTTTTCTGATTTCGCTTTTAGTTTTTCTTCAATATCTCGAAAAATATTCAGTTTTCGAAATACAATTTATTGAACAAATTAAAGAGCTCTAAATTCCCTACAAATACATGCTTTTATTTTTCTTCTAGCTTTAATACTTTCTCAGATAACGGTTCTCAAAAATGGGAGATGTCTAATTATTTACGACCACCTAGACCACCGTAGCAGTGCGTTACCTATCTGAAGAAAAAACTATTTAAAATGCGCTCTCATTAAAAAAATGTAGTTTTAACATTATTAGTTTCTTTTTATTAATTTTTGAAATTAGGTCCAATAATTTATGGCCACCCTGTATTACAATATTTAATGATTTTTGATGGTTTAATGAAAGTGTTTGAATACATTTATGAGGTTACTTTATTGGCAATTTTTTATTGTTATTTTCAAAGTTTTATTGTGTATTCAAAACCGTTTGCATAATTTTGTTAAAAATAGGATGTGGAAATAATAAAAAAATTCATTACGAAATATTAATTAAAATTATTATATTTTATTTGGAGATTGAGTATTTTAACAAAATTCAAAAGTGACCAAATGCTTTGGATTTGTGGATTAAAAGAGAACTATTTCATACAAATATTTCCTTTTTCTCACTTTTAAAATACAAGTCTGAAAAAGGATTATGCCCCAAATCAATAATATTATGGATTAAAATATGAATATAAATTGCAGCAGAGTTTTTTTTTTATATTGCCAGAAAATCCAAATAAACTTTCCTCCGAACTATTCAGAATAATTATCAATATTTTTTGGAGCAAAATGAAAATGAAAATCAGGTTCGACATGCTCTTCATTACCCACTGTTAACTAAACCTAGTATTATGAAAAGTTTAATGCAGTCGGCGCATGCGTGATCTGGTAATAGTTAATTATGATTGGGCGTGATAAATCCGACGTCAGAGTGTGGACTGCAACTCCAGATTGATCACAACCATGACAGTATGGGCGAGTTTTCTGATTTGTTTATTTTGGTTTCACAGAACTTCCGTGGTGAGGGTTCACTTCCGTTTTCCAGTAACCCTCCAATTTAAGCGATTGCCAAATCCAGTTGGATTTCATACTTCGAGCACCAAGTACGAATAAGTTCTTTCTTGAGTACACAAAACGCCAAAAAGAGCGATAAAGATTAATTATGGCAACCTTCCTACAAAATTAGGCCTTATTGTAAGTAAACATTGAGAGTTACAACAATAAGCACATGAAATGTTTTCAAAGTATCATTAAGCCATAACATTAGAAAACTCCACTTTAAACAATAGTTAATATCTTCAAACAGAGTATTGAAATTTTAAAGATTCCCATTGACTTAAAATTATCACCGGAAGTGAATGGGTAAAGCAGAAGCCCTAGTTTACCGCAAATAAACAAAACAGAAAACTCGTCCATATCGAAACTGGGTCTCTGAACGTCACTTTAAGAAATGATTACTTGTTCTCTAGATTTACCAGACTCTCATTTGATAAGAGCAAGAGACAGCACATAATTGTTATCCACATCAGTGAATATAATTTTTTTCACATCAGTTAACAAAATTTTAGCAGTTACAGTAAATGTAACCACAACGATTAATTTAATTTTTATCCCCAAAAATTTGGTGATGGAATTGAATGATGAAAAAGATATTTTCTTACATCTAGAATTGTCTGATTTATCACTTTTATCATAAAAAGATGATTTTAATATTATGGAGTTAAATATTTTTCCAAAGTATTTTTATGGATTATTTAGAACGAGATATTTTTATCTTGAGAGAGAAAATAAAATACGATTCACATGGCGAGCTATTTTCAGATTAATGATAGTTGTAATACAATACGAATATCTGTGCCACGATTTCCTGCCTTTTCTAAGATTCAAAACATATTTTAGAAGATTTAACGTTTACACTCGTTATAAACATCCATTTCATGAACATTTATCATTATTTTCTGCTTGTTTGAAAGCTTTACAAACTCAAAATACTCTTGCAAGAGAGTAATCCGTTTCCATGAGAATAATAGAAACCAGAAACAAGTAATTTATTTTACGCTAATAATACGAGGTAAACTTCTACTCGCGATTTCAGTTCCATAAATAAAATGTTAAGCTTTGAAGCAAGTCTTTTAATCGTTTAAGTATGCCCAACATGCGTTTCAAAAACATGAAAAGAGCAGCGAGAACAAAAGAAAGCTATTAGCGGCACCGGGGAAAGATCAACCGAAGATAAAATCTCAGACATCAGATTTCGTGAAAGAACAGGACCCCAATCATGAAAGGATCTGATAAAACACGCGTGAAACGTGTGAAGGAAGTGGCTTTCATTCATGGACTGCCGTTAATTTATCTCTCTACTTATAAAATGACGAAAGAGATAAAATATGCGCAATAACAACACTTTTGCGTCCTTCATTAATAGATTCTTTTCAGAAAGGCGTTACCTTTCAAAAAAGAACTTTAAATATTCCTTAAGTTCGAAGTATCAAACGGAGTTTTTTTGTTTTAATTTGAATAAATTATTTACGAAACGTCGCAAGAATGACTCGTTTATTTTAAGTTTTAGGCTGAAAGTCTGTTATAGAATTCATGTTTCTATGTAAAGATACTCGTTAACTTAAAAAATATCAGGGCTTGTTTTGTTTTGAATAATTATCCTTTCAAGAACGAACGTTTAAGCAAAACATAGAGATAACAAAACACCATGGTGTATTAATAATTTATAATAGAGTCTATAAGTCTATTGACATGGGTTAAAACCTTTTATGAAATACGTAAACCGATAACATAAAACTTAAAAATTCCTGAGAGCTCAGCTCTCGAATGGGCTTCTTTTTGGGGCAGACATTTTCAGATCAGATTTTGATTTAAGAATTCTAAATGGTTTTTCTGAGTTCATTTTCGGCCATTCTTAAAATGTGTCTAACCAAATAAAAAAAATATTTTTTTTAATTATTATCCTTTTGAAATTGTCTTCGGATCTATTGTGACCTCCAAAATCTATTAAGCTGTCTTGAGAACCTTCTTCTAAGAGAGACTATTGAAACAACTTCGTGATATGTGAAGCTTCAATTATTCAGTTTCCGAAAAATATCATTTATTCAAGCTGTTTACATCTCACATTGTGTACGAACTTTCTTTATCTACCAAGGGATTCATAGTATCGGACAATTTCAATACAACAACGAAATATTTCCCCGTTACTCAGGAATGTTCTCCGACGAAACTTTCCGTAGTTAATTTTAAAACGTATTGACATCTATTCCAGTTTCACCTAATATCTTCAGCAAACGTTCCACTACAGTAATCTCGTGCTTACACTTCATTTATAGACATCTCAATCCGTAATAAGACACATCACATTATTCACGATGACTTGATCTCGCACCTGGAAGTATCTAATAAGCTAAGATATATTACGGCTGATCCATTGTAATCCAAATAATGGATTGATACACGCATCGAAATTTAGATTCGATTATATCCTTTCCACAATTGATCACCTCTCGGCGTTTCCAGCGCATTTGGCCACCATTCGTCGACCGAGGTGATCATCTATTTCATTTCGCAAGCGCCAAGCGGGACTAAACTAATAAGCAACGGATTTCTTCCCGCAAAATCCAGGGCAGCTGCCAGAAATTAATCTTGCTCGTTTACCTGCAATCAAATTTAAAATATCACATCACATTCCGTCGAGACGGACCGTAACAAACAGGGCTTCCACTCTATTTCCGCAGTGAAAAGCATCATTCGTTTACTGTCAAAACATTTCTCTCGGATGCTACATTTGTTCGCTGGAAAGATACAATTCTTTTAGATAATACATGAGCTTTGAAGTGCCTTATTAAGCATTTTTGACTTATGGCTTCAGTGTTAATGAAATAGATTGGCCTGATCTGAAAGTGCGCTGAAACAGATAGATGCAGATATTCTGGAATGTTCTATAGGGACTTTTATTTGTTTGAAGCGCTATTATATAAAAATTATTGCTTTTCCAATTCATTTATCTTTCTTTTATGGAAGTAACTGAGAAATTAATAAATAAATGGAATAGATTATATTTGTTAATGTGATTAATCCAATAGATTCTTGTTTTATCTCCAGTGGTTATGATAATTTAAATTCATAAGTTAAAGTATTGGAGCTTTTTCTGAGAACATATGTGAAATTTTTAGTTTGTACGTTTTTAATACAATTATAAAACAATCACAACTGTTTATATATTTAATTCGTTTTGATATTAGATAAACTGAGATTAAAAAAATATATTTTTTAGGGCTATTATCATGTTATTATCAGGTTTTGGTGCTGTACAGAAATTCAGTTTCTTTTTTAAAAATTCTCCTTACATTATGATACCAAAATTTAGTATTCACTCTAAAAAGTTTGGTGAGGATCTTATTTTGAAATTTTGAGAATATTTCCATAATTATGCATTCAAATATTGATCATGCATGAAGATGTAATAAAAAAGTGGATTATTAAAAATAATAACTGCGCATATAAATTTGTACTTATTCCATGTAAAAGTCGTTCCTTTGAATGGCTTTTCTGTACTTCTCCTTTTTGTTTACTTCTTCATAACTTCGAATTCTTATCTAAGAATTTTCAAATTATTAAATAATTACATGAATGCTAAACAAAAAGAACGTCTGTCAAATGATACAATTAATAAAAACATATTTTTAGCCAAGTTTCAATGATTAAAGCTATAGTAAATAGCAGAACGTGACATGCAAATTCGCATGATATTCGTCTTTGTGAAAATATCCCTGGGTATTTTTCAAATGAAAATTTAGACAAAAAGCGAAAGAACTTTTTGGAAGATCTTATATACTCATGCATGATATGAATATAGACATCTTCTTTTGGTTAATATTCTATCTGAAGTCTATAATCATATATTGAAAAGTTAGAAATTTAAATATTTCAAAATACTTTCATTTCATGAAAGAACATTCCATACGATTAAATGGAACGTTTAATTGCTTGAAATTGAGATATCGATGTACGAAGCTTCATACCAAATTTATGATTCTCTGTATACCTGAAACTGGCTTTCTTTTTAATCTGTTGTACTTAAGGAAATAACTTTGAAGGTTCGCCTTTAGAATCTCTGTAATCAGTATCATATGTGAGGGCATGTCACTCCACATTTACTATTTTCCGAACTCTAAACTTTCTTCGTTTAAGAGTAATTTCATTATTTTAAGATATACACTTTGTATGTAACTCTATAGTAATATATATATGATCTTTGTATATTTTATAATATTCCAATGCTTATTCATCCTATTCGTAAACTTTCAGCGTTTATCTAAGGTAATTACACTAAAACCCTTCTACATAATATTACAGAATGGTGCCATTTCTACTCCGTGAATGTTGTTAAGTGACCGTTATGTGAGTTATTATGCACAAACAAGCTCTGTTCTTTGACCAAGAGAAGCTCAAAACATCTACGAATTTAAAAAAGAAGCCAGATTAATATGAGAAGAAAGTGTCGGAAGAAATTCCTTATTGCACGCGCGTTTAACATCAAGTTAAGAATAATATATATATTTCCCTGTTCCTGAATTAATTCAAGGCCGTTATGATATGAATTAAAAGAGATCTCGTAATCAATCGATCGTATTCGCGGTAATTTAGCCTTAAGTTTCACGACATCTACATATTTGATTAGCTTTATCACGAAAGGCTCTATGCGAAGTTTTCTCACAAAGTTTATTAATTGTGATGACGAGGGTTGAGGATTTCACCAAACACGCGACAGTTTGATTGGGAAAATATTTTGTTTTATCTATAAAAACAACAAAAAAATTAAAATAAAATAAATAAATAAAAAATAAAATAAAAAGAGAGAGCAGCATAGTGGCTTTCAAAGAATTCATTAGTTTAAAGTATTATGTACATTAAATCATGGTTTAGATTTTCATTTATTTGTTATGAAATATAATTAAATTGCTGTTAATAAGAATTATGAAGAAAAAAACATATAAGAGTTAGCATAAAGCAGTACAGCATTTTGTATAGATTAAATCCATACTAAAATCAATGTCTTTTGTAATTAGGAATTTTTTCTGATATGTAGCCTTTTTCTCATCTTGTTCTTTCTATATAATAAACGATTTTAGTTTTAAGCAGAATTCATGAATATTTGAGATTATTTCCTATGCAAATGAAAGATTGTAGATTAAGAACATATAGTTTTATTACATAATTCTAAAAAAAATATCTGTTAACTTCAGCGAAAATTTTCACGAAATGCTCTAGAATTTATAAATTGTATAAACGAATTAATTTTCTTAGAATTTCACATTTCCATTAATGCCAGATGCATTTTAGTAGATTCATCGGAACTCTACCTATTGCAATGGTTCCTATGACACGTTCTCCGAAAAATTTGAAAAATCATGACCCTTAGCTTGGCTCTCACATGAAGCAAACGAGTGGAACTATACATTATAATTTACTGAAGATCGAGAGGATGGGTAAGAGTAGGGTATTTAGATATTGAAGTGGGCGTGCATGGCGCATAGTCTCGTGAATGCTCGGCTTAAATAGATCAGCTGAAATGAAATGGTATGAATGTGACTGACGCTGTTTGCGCGTATATATATATATATATATATAGCGGCTCGCTATGATATTTTTCAATTTTTTTGGTTTTTTCTGGTTTTATTCTATTTAGCTTCATTTTGTCCTTTTACTGTTTTGAGTTTTTATTTTGTGTTTATATTATTTTGATATAATGCTTTTCTGTTGACGCAGCTTTAGCGCGAATGCAGAAATTGCTTTTCTCATTTGTATAATTTTTTGTTTTTTTTGGTTTTTTCATTGTTTTTCTTAATTTCTAAAGTTTTATACAGCAGCTTTCAAGGCCTTTGTATGTCTTTATGCTTAATGTTTATAATTTGTTTTCACTTCTTTCTTTTATCTTATGCGCATTCATTAATAAATGAATTTTTTTAGGATTCTCAAAATGTGCTCAACGAAACATGCGTGTTCGTTGTCTCTTTGGGGATAGATTTACATCGTCAGACAATTACCCTCATGTTTTGCAAGATTTTGCCTTACTGATCTCTGTGACAGGAAATTTTTCTTTCTACTTTACGTCTAGGGCAAAACATTAGAGATTTTTTCAAAAATGTTCTATAATAGGCGATGTCTGATTTTGTCTCTTAAACTTGATACTGATCAAGTTGCAATGATGATACTTTGATTCCTGGTTGCAAAAAAATCGATAACTGTGTTTATCTTTTGAAGGTACCATTTGTGATATGAAATATGCGGGCTCGACCAAGGCATACTATCACATTAGAATTAACCAACATAGACATGATATAAAAAATATTTTTAGCATTCTTCTTTGCTGAATTTGAGCACTTTAAGCGTCATAGTTTTCGATTATTTCATTAAAAATTCTTGATATACTTCCTGATAAAAACAACGCCCTTCAAAGAAAACCTTATGCCCTAATTCAAAACAAATTATTCCATACGGTCTTAATGACTTTTTAATAGCACGCTAGATTTCTCCTGACAATTCCTGTACATTTAAGCTTTTTCATAACACACATAATAAGACTTCTAGAGGTAGCAGAGAAAAGGGATTAAAAAGACCTCTAAATCAGTTTCGACACTTTTAGTGAACTTGAGGCATTAGAACTTCTTTCTTTTGCAAACTCTTTATCTTGTGGGGTCAAGAATTTTGTTTCTCTTAAGATCTAACCTGTCTTCTTGATTTATTTTCAAACTTTTGGTCTCATTAAGTCCAATAACTTACAAAACTCTTGTTTTATTTAGATCTTTAAACAGAGATTGTCAAAAATTCCTACTGCTGATCCTACTAAAAGTTGCATTTCATTTTTAATTTCCAGCATCCTACTTTGACAAGATTCCTTTCTTCCATTTCAATTCTGCTCAGCAATTTTTTCCCATTAAAAACATTTGTTTACAAAAAACTTTTAAATACCGTTCGGCAGAAAAATCTCTCAATTACACACGCTCATCTGACACTGTAAATCTTAAAAAACAGCTAATTGCTTTGTGATAAAGACTCCTATTCTCAATTTATTGACAAAGACTTGGCCATATTGTTACTGGTAGTCTAGACATTGTTATAATTCAGATTCAAAAGTATCATGTTTAAAGGTCCAAAAATTCAGACCAGATTTTCATGTTTCTCTTCCTTCCATACTGCATAAACTGAGTAATATTGATGATTTCTGTTTAAAAACTTTACCGTTTTCTATCCCCATTGAATTTTTTCATTGAGTGAAATGGAATCTTTATTACCTTTTTGAAAAAGTTCCTTATCCTTCCATTATAAAATTCCGAATGTTTTGATTTCTTTTTAGATTTTCTAATATTAAACTGCTTTGAAGACTTAAAAAGCAATTCATCACTACTCCTATCGACAAAGCTTCCAATAACTATGCTTTTATTTGCAAACAGCATTACTATAATCTTCTGGATAAGGAACTTCAAAATTCTGCAACATACAAGTCCAACTTAATATGAGTACAATATCCAAAAAATTCTTGCTTGGTAAATTTTCAGCCTGTAGAAATTCAATTCTTGCTTTCTTATATTACTATTAATCCAAAATTTATAAAAAACTTATTTCTATCGTTTTATCACTTGTGGAACTTTTCCATACATGAAGCAAACCTGTTACATTTTCTTCCAATCTGTTAAAATAATTACTGAATGTCATTTAATCAGAAGGTTTCACTTGGATTACACAATACTAAACTATTGATTTCATATCTAGCCAAAAAATAAGAACAGTATTTTCTATTGACACTTTTGACTCTTTAAAGATCTTTTTACAAGCATTCCTCTAGCCACTCTGAGAGGTGCTTAACTTACTTTTCACAAAAAATATTCTCATAATATTTCTTGAGTATTGGGATAAATTATGTAATTTTTGGTATATTTAATAATTTTATCTTACAATGGGGAAAAGTATTTTCCAATCGGCATGGCATTCCTCAAGGACTTTCATTTTCTTTCTATTACAGCTAACTCTTCCTTCTGCTATTTTGAGAAGAATTATTTACTTCTCATCTCAGGCTTTCAGATCTGTAGATGATCTTATTGTTTTTAATCAGTGATCATTTAATATTACGTGCCATTTATCCATTGCTTAAACAAACAAACTGTAATCAGTTTCCAGCGGATTTTAGATCTAGATATTAAACTATTGATAACTTTGTATCGATATCTTTGACAAAGAATGGATTTAATTTTAAAATAACCGACTTTCATATTACTTGGCTTCATTAAGATTTATAGAAACACTATTATCTCTCAATTTTCGGAAAATATATCTAGTTTGTTCGAAATCTGAAATTTCAAAAATCTACATTAACAAAGCTTTTGTATGATCACTTTTAAATAATGTATTCCTTGAGAACTTTGTGACAGATATCTCAAGCAGTGATTTCAGAGCTACTTGACAAAGCTTCTTTCTCCTTCCTCTGTTTGGCAACGGCGATAACAATACGTAACTTGGAACGGTACAACA
>BGPR01032371.1:5956-17537 GCA_013235015.1 Araneus ventricosus | reverse complement strand
ACACTCATCTAGCTGAAAATGAAAAAAAGAAAAATAACGAATAAGTATCATGAGTAGTGATAACAATGGTTTACGTATTATTTATCTACAAAAAGAACAACTGCATACATCCTGCCTACAGATGATTTCATTATCAGGATCAACGGATGGGTTTCGAGAACTGTCTATATTCTCCTCTTCAATATCAAGAGCATGTGTGGATGTGTTTGGAGCACTCTACAAAAATAAATTCAAAATATAAGAAAAAGAGTCTTTACTTCTAGGAAAATCATTTGTATTTAATCATAAATTTATATGCATTTTCTAAATTTAAAAATTTACCTCCATGCCACACCCAAGTTGAGACGGAAGGTCACGAAAATGTTGAGAAGATTGAAAGAAATCTTGCGTCAATGGACCGCAAGGCTAAAGGGAAAAAAAAGAAGAAAATCGTTTTTAAAATACATTCATGCGGATAAATTCATTGTTTAAATAAAAAAACAATACATTTACTTACTTCGCTATCAGAAAAATCATCCTCGTCAAAGAGAACATCAATACTCCTCTTGTTAGAAGCCATGTTAATTGAAAAAGAATCGTTTGCACTGTAAATTTAAAAAAAAATTATTCGCATAGAAATATAGTCACACGCACTCGCAACACATCAACGTTGAAATGGTGAACACCGGATCTCTTAGAAATAGATAGTCTGTACTAAACTCACTTTACGTCTCATCAAAAAATCAGGTAACATTTGATGTCATTCCGTCAATCAATCAGATCACGGGAAGCAGGTGGTGTTCACCTAAACTCTCCGTGACGTCATGCTATCTGACCACGCCAGCACTAACACGTTCAGGCATGCCGCAGTAATCTGTTGCCACTCAGAAATGCAAAGTTTCAAACCAATGACGTCATCATCTCCACTTCACTTCTCTTCCTCTGAATCCGTAGTTTCATTTCAGTTCGAATGACCCCCACAGCATTAAACAACTAAACTCTACGAATTTTTGAAACACGTGTTCCGGCAATAGTCTATATTTTCACCGATAGATGGCGCCACTATAGCTATGGTGACGTTGAAACTCAAATAGATTATTTTACGTTGATCGTTTAGAGTTCCTCCCGGTCTAGGCGTTAGAGCATCCGTCTGGCAACCCGAAGGACCCGAGTTCGAATCCCGGGCGGGGATGATTTCAAAGTTTTATCACAATCTGCACCAAGTAAGTTAATTTTTAACAAATTACACTAATGAAATTAATAATTACACTAATTAAAATTGATAATTATGATAATTGAGATTAATAATTAAGACTCATCTAATTAAAATGCCTAATTGAGTGATTAACTGATTTTCCAGGTAACTCGAGAAATGATGAAAATCTCTAAGTTGGAAAGATGACGTCAAACTCCTCTACTCACTTCAGTTCACATCAGCAAATAACAACTAAACTCCACTCGAAAGTAGCATCGAAAACAACTCCACTCGAAAGCAGGAGCAAAACAACTCAACTCCCCCTTCTTTCCAATGACGTCACTTCCGCCTACCATATTACGCTACATACTACTTATATTTTAATTAAATTGTCTTATGGGTGTACGTGAATGCAATCCAATAAGCAGGATTTTAAAAAATAAAACTCTTTATTTTACAAATATTCTAAGAAAAGAAACGTAGCACAAGTATTAACACAGCACTTCTAAAAATTCACAGCAGAGATTACCAATAAATCTCAACACAGCGCTCAAAGGTTTCTTATCAGCATGAAAGAATAAAATCCAACCGACCTTTCTTGACTTGAGAGCTTGCCTTTATACTTTTCAACAGGAAGTGACTTCATTACGTAGAAGTGACATAATCTCTAGAAAGTTCATGAAACCAGTAGAAAAAGTTTGGAAGTTCGAGGTCCTTCTAGAAAATTCCTTTTGTCGCCAACTTTGCCGCCAAGTCTCCAAAATGGTCGCCAAATATGCCGCCAAGTCTCCAAAATGGTCGCCAAATTTATCGCCATGTCTCCAAGTGTGTCGCCAAGAATAGAATCTCAGAGAAACGACTTTATAGCTTTGTAACATTGCCCCCCCCTCAAAGACTGCACTTCCCTGCAGTCTCATTACTTATAACTATAATAAGTGGCACTGTATGGAGCTAGCCGATTTATATGAATGACTTTTAGCTTGGCGTTGGGCGACCACTGGACTCTCTAGATAATATCGTTCAGTTTCTTGACAACAGTATATGGTCCTATCCAGTTCTGTTGTAACTTGGGACTCGGGCCTCTCCATCGCTTCCGGCTATACATCCAGACTAGATCTCCCTCCTTCAAATGGTGGTCTGTTGCTCTGGAGTGGTAGAGAGTCTTCATTCGTTAACTGGACAGTTTAACTTGCTCTCCGGCAGATGCTACTACTACTAATTAGTCGGCGAGGAAGGCGTATCCCTCGGTCTTCCAAAGAGAATGTCACAGGGGAATCTTAGAGTTTGATCAAGAAACATCTCTGCTGGAGTCCGTCCAGTTCCTTGTTCGGTTTTCAGTCATTTTCAGGCTCCGCAAGCTTGGCATTCCCTGCACCATTTCTCAACGTCGAACAACGAAATCGGTCACAGTAAAATCGCTCCCGAGTTTTACGCAAAGATTTCATGACTCCAAAATGTCTTCCACTTGTGTTATCATGATTCTCTCGTAGAACTTCTTGAATTCTGCTCTTAGGGAGAATTAGTTGTCTTCCATAAAAGCCTCCATTATTACTCTCCCACTTACGATATAGAACCCCATCTTTAAGACATAAAGAGTTCAAAAGAGCCCAATATCGTTTGGTTGAAGGACTCCCTCGAGCGATTTCTTGCCAAGATGGTCGACCCGCCGAATTTAGTTTCTTCTTCAGAATTGATCTAATATCTGGATCTTCCAGCTGTGCTTTTTGGATCTCACTTCAAGACCATCTACCCTCAGTTGTCACGGCTAAGGCTTCCACAGAAATATCTGTTTCCATTCTGAACCTCTTTTCAGCACGCGAATATGGTTTGCAGCCCTCAATACAGAGTCGTCGAGAGAAGACATCCGTTCCATCCGAGATTCTTTTGCGATGTTGTGTATTGACTGAAAACAAAGAAATTTTCTCCGAGCCTGTCCGTATCTTGTTCTGCTCCAGGTCTACCATAAATTTAAATTTTTGAAGAAAACCCATGCCGAGAATACAGGAATCGGTGATATCGGTGGAATTTTCTGAATCCACATTCGATTGATGCATCAAGTTTACCTTGTATATTTGCTTTTTTCCCTGTAGCAGTCTTAAGAGTCCAGTTTGGAGCCGTTAAAATCAAGTTTGGAGACCTGGCCCGTAAGTCGTTCCCTCAATTTACGGACCAACCAGGTCTGCTCTTAAAAGAGTTATATTTGTGCCTGTGTCCACCAAAAACAAACACGGGATATCACAAACCGATCCTTCCACATAGAGTTCATTTTTCTCTCCGCTAAGTGCAGAAACATTCAGTCCTCTTTCAAGGGATTTATTCAGAGTAGGTATCTTTCGTTCCGCAAGACGACAGTAATTCAGTTTTCCTGAGTAGACGTCATTCATTTGGCATGCCCTCTGTACATGCCCCTCCTTAAAGCATTTCCAACAAGTCACGTTTGGATTTCGCCGAGGAGAGTTCTGTTCAGCCGCAAGACTGTTAACTAATTTTTCCAAAGCATTCAATAGAAATTCAAATGTATCATCTCTTTCTTTCCAAGCGCCATCCTCTGTCTCTATTGACCTTGCGTGTATAGAGATCTTCGAAGCAATTTTCGCAGATTCATATTTCATGCTATATGCAAAGGCCGATTTCAAATCCGTAAAGTCAATTAACCTGGTTGAAAGTTGCGTTTCTTCGTCTCTGATGGCGTCGATGAAGTACTGGACTACTAAACTTTCTCGAACATCCAGAGGGCACTCGGCGTAGGCAAGGTCCATGAGTCGATAAGTCTGTCAACTTATCAGCTGGGATTCCTTGAAGAATCTCCGCTGCTGATCCTCGGAGCGATGCCAGAAGTTGACTGGCTTTCACAAAATCCGCCCACAACGTCATTCGTAGAGCTCACAACGTCAAACTGAGTCTTAAAGACTGTCCATGATGTTTGTCCGTCGAATGTCAGGGGTTTGACTGTCGCCAAGTTTGTCGCCAAGATTAGCACTTCAGGAAAACGACTTTATAGCTTTGTAACATTATATAAACAACACAATTTCATATGCATAGTATAAATACAACAGATAAATATGAAAAACATACAAACAGATTGAGATTAAAGAGTGTACACAAAATAAATGAGTTTGAAAACAGATTAAAAAAATTACTAATCAGACAAGCGAATGCGACTTAATGCATCTGCATTTTTATGTTTTTACCACTCGATGAACTACTGTATAATTATAAGTCTGTAATGCTAGTGCCCATCTCATAACTCATAGATTTAGACTCACATTATTTTTAAGCCAAACTAAGGTGTTATGATTCGTCATGATGAGGAATTTAGTATGCCCGTCTAAATAGCATTGCAGTTTCTTTACAGCAAATATTATGGCAGCGCATTCTCTTTTTTCATAAGAATACTTTTTCTCAGTTTCTGAAAACTTTTTGCTAAGGTATAATACAGGATGTTCTTTGTCATTATCAGCTTTTTGAGCTAAAATTACTCCCATACCAGAGTTTGATGCGTTGTAGTATAAACTCTTTATTGAAATCAGGTGTGTATAGTATAAGCTGTTGCGACAATTTTTCCTTTAATTCTTTAAAGGCTCTTGTACATTCTTCTGTCCAATTTATCTTCCCTTTCCTTAGATTCCTTTTTAAGATTTCTGTTAAGGGGACTTGGCACCACAAATTTTTTTTCTACAATTTTGAGCAAACTTATTCAATCTTGTAGTAGATAGATGTAAACTGTGCGGAAACTAAAATTTCTAAAATATTTTTCATTTTGAAAAATTACAAGTTTAAAAATTTTAAATTTTTAAAAAAAATTAACCCTTTTTTTACATCTCTCATACAGTTCTCAAACAATTTTTCTACAATTCTTCTCATACAATTTTTCTTCTCATACAATTACTCTCATACAAGCTTCTTCTCATACAATTTTTCTTCTGATACAATTTCTCTCATACAAGCTTTTTCTCATACAATTTTTAATATTTTTCTCCAAATTTTTTTAAAGGGACCTCTGAATGTACTTAACAGAAATAGAGATCGGATTTTTGATATCTACATTAGTTTCAATAAAAAAAATTTGTTCAAAATTTTGTGAAATTTTTTGGAAAAAATCAGAATTTTTCACTTTGTACATTTTTAAAAAAAAATTCTAATCAAAATGTTTACAAATCCATCCCAAATTCTATTAAGCATGCATTTGTGAGTGAACAGAAAAAAATTCAAGTAATTTGAATAAATTCAAGTAATTGTTAAGTATAGGTAGAAAGTTTCAAGTCCTTATGGTAACGTATTTCCATTACATCAAAAGTTCTTTTGTCACTTTTCCTTTTGTAAACTTTGCATGGATTGTCTCTTTGTAACATCCAGCAGCATGATCGGCTATCATGCTGACATTCCATTTTCCTTGATATCGCCTCTCCATTTACTTTATATCTTGGTGAAATATTTCACCTTATTCCTCACTAACTGCATCTAAAGTTTCAGGAAAATAATCCAAGTGCCAATCGAGAAAATGAACTTTTAAGCTCATACTATAGCCTAAAATTTTGAAATTGTTTATTATCTCTTCTACAACAGAATTGTAATTTGGGTCCTTTTTGTTTCCAAGAAAGCTAGTAATAACTAGTTTGAAAGATTTCCAGGCTTTTTCTTTTGTTTCCATTTCAGTTCAAAATTTTCATCTTTCAACATTTTCCTGATGTATGGTCCTACAAACACGCCTTCCTTCAGTTTTGCTTCCGATAAACCCTGGAACTGGTATCACAAAGGTACTTGAAGCATTCACCTTCTTTTGGTAGAGCCTTGAGAAATTGTTTCATAAGACTAATTTTATGTGAAGCGGTGGAAGTAACCCTTTCTTTACCAAGCAGGAGAGGTATCCGGTTTCAACTGGTTTTCTCTGTCTTTAATATTGTGTTTAATAGGAAATTTACCCTATAGGGACGTATTAATAATTTCAGGAAGGAATATTCTGAATTGAAATAGTTTCTTCTTTTTTGTTTGGTAATTTAATCCACCAATTTACTGCGATTTGTAATGAAAAAGGAGGTGATGGAATTTTTTCATTATTTTTCCAGTAATAGGCATCCAAAAAAATATTTAAAAAACACCACTTGCTCTACCGACAATTTTTTCATGCAGACCTGTGTTATTAATTAGCATCATCATTTATAGGGATAATTAGAAATTATCCCTATTATTAAAAATGCGAAAAATTTCATTTTTTTTCAAAATTTTTTAGTCAAAATATTTAATAAATGATCTGCAGTACTGTTTATCAAATATCCATTATAACAGAGAAAAAATTTAAAACCATTTTATTGACAGTGAGAAATTCAAGTAAAATGAGAAGCGAAAGCAGTGATGATGATGATGATAACGATATGCTTCATAAATAATAAAGAAGCGAAAGCAGTAAAACAGTAAACAAACAAAGATTAAACGGCTACTGTTTGAAACAACTATCTTGCTTTGCTTTTATGGAAAAAATTAGGTGGCTTTGCAACTTCCACATCAAATATGCATGATTTAAAGATTGGAAGTGGGCGTGGCACGTGATGAAATGTTAGACAAAATAACTTCATATCTCACTAAATATTTATCTGATTGTTTTGAAACTTTCAGATTAATAAGTCAAAGGTTCAAGGATCATTTTCCACTCAAAATTTGAAAATCGATATTTTCATTGATTTTCCGGAATTCTTAGGGTGCCAAGTCAAGGTGCAACTATAGACGAGACCATAGGAATATAATGATTACAGTATCCTGCTAATCCTAGAAATGGTCTTACTTGACTTTTTTGTGGTCGGCACGGGAAAATCTAGGACTTCTTTTACTTTCACTTCATAAGGTGTTCTTGTACCATGACCTACAATGTGACCCAAATCTATCTTGAACGAATTTCCATTTTATTATTTAATGGTTAAACCAGCATCCTTTATATTTGTAAAAATACCATTCAGATGATTAGGATGTTCTTCCCAAGAGTTACAGTATATTGCAACATTATCTAAATAAGGTACAGCAAAGTATTCACATGCATGAAGAATTTCAGCCATTATTTTACTAAATGTAAATGGAGCGTTTTTGAGGTCAAAAGGCATGCGTCAAGGTCTAAATGTTCCAAAACTTGTGACATAGGTGACTAATCTTTGAGATTTAGGTGTTAACGGTATTTGCAGTATCCTTTTGTTAAATGTAAATCAGAAATGTATTTTGCGGCTGCTACAGTCTCCACTCGTTGCTCTATATTTGGCAATCGGAAGAATTGTGTTTTTGTCAACTTATTCAATTTTCTATAATCATTATAAGGTCCAGGATCTCTACCTGCTACTTCTACTAGAATCATGGGGGATGTGTAGTCTCAAACTCCAATTTCAATTATTTTATGCCTAAGAATTTTATCAATTTCAGTTTTTAATATTTCAGTTTGCCTAGGTGACATTCTGTAGGGTTTGCAATGGATCGGCGTATTTTCTATGAATTGAATATAATTCGTTACTAAATGCATTTTACCAGGTTTATTAGAGAATACTTTTGAAACTTATAATAGCAGATCATGCAATTCTTGAATTTGTTGTTAATTTAGTTTATCATTTAAAGAATTTCTTTTTGTAAAGTTCCACAAAATCGAACAAGTTTGGTTCGGAGTCAATTGCTGGAAAATTCTGATCCATATCTTCAATATCAGATTTTTCTTCTGTACAAATATATTCATCAGTCTGTAAATATAGTCATCAAATGTCAGCAAAAATCACTTTTTACAAATTACTTGCTTGGAGGCAATTCAGGCTTCTCAAAAATTTCGTTCGACGGATCCGCATAAAAAATGGCGCCTGTGATGGAATGACATTAATATTTAGACAACGCTTCCTCCAGAAAAAAACTAACTAAAAACAGACACACGAAATTTGTCAGGAAACGAGTAAAACACATGAAGAAATTTAAATCATCAGCGAATTTCTTTTACAAAATTTTAGCGACTCTATTGGCAAACGAGACACGCATCATCAAATTCGTAATGCACTCCAGATTTCCATATATTTCCTTAAAAACTAACTCCGGCGAACAGGCACAGGAACTTCATCAGGAAATGAATAAAACACATTAAAGTCTTCACTTATGAGTGACATCGAAATTTTTTTACAAACTCCAGCATCTCTATTGGCAAAGGATACCAGCATTATGAAATTCGTAAAATGCACTTCACATAACCAAAATATCTCGAACTGGAACCTCCATTAAAAGACTGTGATTGATTTCAGCATAGTATGAAGAATCGTGGATCATTTAAGGAAGGTATCTTTATCAAAAAAATATCAAAAAAATATATAATAAATATCAAAAAAATATATTTATTGGACGTCTACCCCAGCACAAACATGTAAAACAAACACATACACATACATCACTCTTACATCGAATTAAAATTTCAATCATTATTCTTTTCCGTTGCAAGGCAACATTAGCAAAAGACAAACATATCGTTGCCACACTATTTTTATGACCTTTAGAAAAGAATTATGCCAAACTATATTTTAAAATTAATTTCTTTTATGACCAAACGATTTTTTTTATCTAATTAACTTCTTTTGTTCAAATATTATAATAATTCTACAAATATAGATTTTTATTTGTTACGAATATTACACTGCAGTCATCAGTTTTGGGTACTTAAAAGGACTTTTAATATTTGTTCTATCATAACGTTCGGGATGCCGACAGTGTCTTTAGCTTTATTACCTAACAGTGTTCGCAGAAAGCATTATTATTTTTCTAATTTTAACGGTTTGTATAGATTTCATTTAATTAACCCATGATAAAGCATCTGTATGCTTTTACCATTAAACTACATTCGTAGTTAATCTATTTAAATTTAACATTTATATATAAATACATAAAAGTAACAATCATAACAGGAGTGTGAAATCAACATAGTAAACATAAACATTCAAAATGTAAAAAAGCAAACGAAGAAATAAGAGAGAAAAAATAAGCAATTCTTTTCATTGCTGCAACGCAATTCAAACCGTTTTTATTGTTTAAAGATATTTAATTGCGTTTTTCTCTTTCATTGTTGAAAGCTGAAGTAATATTCTAATACATTTTGCTTTTTTATTTTATTTTACTGACATTTATATGGAATCTGTAAATCAAGTTTTAAGAGATATTACGTATATTAAGAAATACATCCAGTAAACTGAGTGATTATGATTGCTTTGTTTCTATTCCTTTCTCAGCATGTATTAATTCAGCTAACATGTTGCTAACTATAAAATGCGCTGCGTCATTTTAAAGTTTCCAATGCAAATTTTACAAGAGGAATATGAAAGTGAAGATGGCGCTGACATCGAGCATCATATGTAACGTGACATGATCCAGGATATTTATGTAGACATTGAACAGAACGGGTGCACGGCCACTTAAAGAACAACGGTTAAATATCTAATACAATCTGAAGTTTAAAATTACGTTGAAAATCAAATTATGTATAAGAGATTCAACTAGAATTGCATTAATGGTAAACTAGCAAGTCGCCAATGGCGTCTAGTTAGTAATAATTTGATAGGCTGCGAAAAATATCTTTTCGGGATTTTTATGTACAAAATTTCAAAAATTAAGCACAAAAAAGTGCATATATGCTTTCACTTTTATATATATATATATATATATATATATAAATTCAGAAACAAATGCAATAACCAATCAAGAAATTAATACTTTAATCGAAGAAGCTCGTGTTGTTAACTGTTAACCATGATAACCGAGTTCACGACAGAACTTTCGAACGCTCCTGTATGTTCGTGCCGCGTGCCTTTACATCTGAATCCCGCTACTGTATTGTTTGTCCATTTGGGGATTTTTGGGTGAGTTTTGACACCTTTTCCTTCATTTTTTTCCCATTATTGGTTTTGAAATTGGGTTTAATGTATTTTATTTCAATTAGACATGAACTTTTTACATTTTTTATTTGAAATTGGGTCTCATTTATTTTTTTGAATCAGATATGAACTTTTTACTTGATATTTCTTTGTTTCAAACTATTGTTTTTTTCCGATGTTCCAGGGAAACAAACTCTTTTTAACATTATTGATAGAGTTTGTGTTTAGAAAATACCGAAAATATGCATACGCTCGTTCGGGATTTCCTTTGCTGATGACAAGTACAGGGCGTTAGCGTTATATTCCGTTTTGTTGTTTTGGCTTTTTTTAATGACGTGGTTTTGATGTTTTCTTTTGTTAATACATATATGAACTGTATTCGAAATTTTTGTCGTTAAACAAAAAACACAGGCCGTGTAATTCTAATTTATTTTAATTATTGGAGAGTGACGAAATGTGCGTACATGTAATGGCCAATAAATTAATTTCTTGGGAAAACAATGTTAAGAAAATTTTTTGTGTATTATACATACTTATTGCTCATTTATCATTATTACAATTACTTATTAATAATCGTTTCTTATTACATCAATTAATTATTGTATTAATATGTACTTATTATATAATATTATTAAAAAATTGCGTCCACAAACGTTGATTTTAAAAAATAAACCAATAACTGTTTTTTTTTTTGCAATAACCAACGTCCCTAGTCCGAAGACGGGGCGGAACCTTTACCAAACTCCTGCACCACACCACTGGGGAGATATTCGACTCATTATGTATGATTTGTCTTGCAACAGGAGCAAAAAAGAAATGGAGCGAAAATTGTCCCCTAGAAAATTAGTAACGCGGTTAGCGCTTTCATTTTATAAGGCACAACTGATGCGCAAGTAGACCTTATACTAGTGTGTACGGAGTACACACTGTTATATGTTGCACAGATTTATTTGTTGTACAGAGTTTTATTTTGTACAGAAAAGCCCTTGAGATCTTATTCCCTCCCTCTAAACTAATATATTTATCATTTAATCACCATGTGGACGGTTTTACTGATCAATCTTATAGTATGAAAAGATTTACTGCTTACTTGCCACCTTCGGCGTTCAGATTGTTCGTCCGAAATATTATTTCAACTGAATCTCTTATGCCAAATTCAAAAACCATGCCAACATAAAAATCCCAAAAATAGATTTTTAACAGATTATCTAATTACTAGCTGCATGGCCCGGAGTTGCACGGGCACTCTTTTATAATGGGATATTACCGGGCGGAGAGAGGTGAGATCACATCAGTCGTTGGGATCCATATTTTTTCATATGCCCGGCTCCGTTTTTTTCAACCAATACTGTCACTTACTTTCCCAAGAAATGTAAATATTCTTTCAAATCTTACGTTCCCACCCAAAACGTAAAAAATCCTTTGAATCCTATATT
Source organism: Araneus ventricosus (assembly GCA_013235015.1). Lineage (NCBI taxonomy): Eukaryota > Metazoa > Arthropoda > Arachnida > Araneae > Araneidae > Araneus > Araneus ventricosus. Next base: position 6,057 of record BGPR01032371.1, on the reverse strand, counting down.
GTTTAATTAAAATTTTTAAATCCAACATTTTAATTACCTTATAGTTAATAACCCAGCTTTTCTCGGAATCCACATTATTTCATTTGCCCGCCTCTGTTTTT
>BGPR01032370.1:0-17537 GCA_013235015.1 Araneus ventricosus | reverse complement strand
AAAAACATGTTGCAGAAATTTACAGTCATATCATATATTATTTCCAAAGAACTTGGAAATTTGAAGGCCGCGGATTTTTGTTAGATTCCTTTACGAAAAGATTTGACGGCGAAATTAAAAATAATGTAAACAACTATACTATTAGCTTTTAATTGCTATTTCAGCTTCATCTAGTTTCATACATTATTACATATGTTGAACTGATTCAAAAGTTTTAAGTATCGAATTATTTGTAATTAATCTATGCGTCCCCAACAAATTCAAAACTTATATGATAACGCAGCAGTGACAAATGGCCAGAAAGAAATGTTGATGTTATTACTCAAGAAATCTTTGACAAATCACGATTTATTGATGGATAACAGATAAGTGAGGGTGCGTGAAATTCCTAAGAATAAATATATCTAATATGATTCTCTACATAATATTTGTGTTAAAATTGACACCTGAGAAAACTCTCTGCAGGATGAGTGCAACAATTGCTCTCTCCGTATCAAACATATGTTACAAGAAAGTTTGGAGAGGTGTCTACGGAATGGAGAAAAAATCTCGGGCATCGTTGTACTAAGTGAATAATTAAAACAATTTATAAAAAAAAAACACTCCAAAATTCAGTAAAGAAATCCTTTTCTTACTTCTTGCTGAGACTAATAGAACAACCTTCGTATTAAAATTGTTTCTGAGTCGAAAAACTAAATTTAATATCTTTCAAGCGAAACTAAAGTTAATGATTTTAGGATTTACTTTTATTCGTACGATTCATTGACAATACAACCCAAAGCTGGTGTTTCCATATAACAGATACTGTTGATATGAAATTTTCAGATAAATTATTGTACATTATCATTTCGATGAAGATTATGCGGACCATCTCCATCAGACAGACACCCACACAGACATACATTCTGCTTTATTATTAGTAGAGATAATGTATGATATTCAGCATATTCAACCTTTATAAAATTCATTAAAATTATTCGAAGATTAATGTAACAAATTGTAAGAGGGCCCCAAGAATTTTAGAACCAGGCGCCGCCTACATGCTTCGTTAACCTCTGGTGTTATGAATCGAAATAACAAAATGAATTGAATGAGTGTGACGAAGAACAAAACAAATTAACAAACAAATATACTTACTAGAATAATAATAAAGAAAGAATTGAAATCTATAAGAATGCAAGGTCAGGGTACTTTTCTTATGCGTGTACAAATTGTTGACGACGCAATCGTAGCACGCTAGAGGGCGTTATTGTGGATCATGTAAAATTTCCGAGATGGAAATTCGGCGTTTTCGAGGTTATAATAATTCCAACTAGAACTGCGGTTCCAAATCTTTTAGTCCTTCAATACTAATTATTTATTAGTCATATTATTGCTAGCCTAGAGACAAGGTATAGATTCTGGGGTCGGAACATTCCAGGTTCGAAACCGCATCCCGCTGAAGATCCATTGCGTATGGGACATGCTGCACGCAAAATCTTACTTAGGGGTCAAACGGCCTCCAACTGGTGTGGTGAGGAATAGGGTCAGTGTCGCCCTCGTCATCTGACCGCGGTTTAAAATTACGAGGTTCGTCCCAAAATATCTATCGTATTGCTTCAAAACGGGACGTTAATATAACTAAAGCAAACCAAACAAAACTGCTTATATTATTTTTTAGTATTCTCAGTTCTCATGTCTTCCCAGCCGACTCTCTTCGTAGGAATGTTTTTATTTGTAATGTCAATGTCTTAGGAATCGGAAACAAACGACATGAAACCCTGAAATACATGACCACGACGGGATAGGTTTTGCTTGACGGATTGCTTGGATTCTGCTATCCTCTACCTCCAAATCCTATTGTTATTTACAGCAAATTTCGTCTAAGATTTAATTCTGACATGATGAGTAATTAATTTCGAATGGATTAATTTTCTTTTAAAATTAATTTACAATAATAAGAAATGGGAAAGTAAAAAGAGATGGTGAGGGGGAAAGAAACCGGGAGGGAAAAAGTTCATGTAAATATCATATCACAATAACTGTATACCTGTTTGATATTTTCTCGTCGCACACAAGGAATTCTGGTGTCGTCTGGTGACTTTGGGTCAGTTGGCCCGTTCTCTCACTGTGTCTCTCTGCAAGTGTTTGGTGTTCGCCAACGGTCTCCCTTCTGACTTTTTTTTACAGATCAGGTTGAACTAAAAAGATACTGCGCCGTGATGCAGAAGAGATCCACGTGACAGTTAATTTGCCAATTAAATTCAAAAGCGATGTGCTTAGAGATCGCTGGTGATCACACACAGTATGCAGAACATTTAATTGTTCGTCGGCATAAAGAGAGATGGTTTAAGTTTTTCGCGGAATTCATTTAAATATATAAAGAAAATGAAATGATGAAAATTTTGAAAATACCTTTTAAGCATATTCGAAATAGTGAAATACGAAGTTGAAAAGGCTATTTACTTCTGAATCAGCCAACAAACTACAAAATAAATGAACAATAATTGTTGATATTGGTCTGATTGCGAATTTGGAAACATGAAAAAACCCGACAAGAATAATTTTATGAAATTTTACCGTGACCTGATTTTAATTTGAATGCGTTTCTGTACATGTCTTTTAAATCAAATAAAATCAAAAAATTAGATTACCCTGAAAATACCAGAAAAAATCTCAATATCCTTCAAAGATCCTCTCCTAGGCAGCTGCCTACATTGCCTGTGTCATAATGCGGACCTTCGTCTATCCATGATGCGCCGGTGCCAATCTTGTATCGGATGTGGTAGCCGTGACTTCCAACATTGAAATTGGCATGACAAGGATTGCTCCGTGGTAGCTTACTCATTATTTTTGCAGATGAGATTGTGAAAACTGACCGGCCTGATGAAATCCATTTACAAGCCTTTGCCAAAGATTTTGCTTTTGTCATCATTTGAAGAACTCGCCGGAAACTGGAACAGTATAATAATTTAGCATCGAATCTTTTATGATTTGGACTGACAAGAATAAGTTCGATGTTCCAAAAGAAAAATCACAATATTTGTTGACTGTCTAGAGATACAATCGTCAGATGGAACACCCAACCATTAAAAAGAACATCTCTAAAATACCTGGGAGTTACATTAGATGAAAAACTAAATTGATGACTAACATTCAGGAGCAAGGAGCTAAATCTGTCAGCCCGTATCAAAAACTGCACAAGGTAGCAGAGCCTGCTTTGAGGCACATTAGGTACATTTTTCAAATGTCTACTCTAAAGAAGTGGCGAAAGCTACGACCTTGTAAAAATTGGGGCATGCATGGGAGCGTAGAAGGTCAATATTTGGATTGTTTCAGGGTAGGGCATCAATTTCGATACTTTTTTTCCACACCTCGTAAGTTAATTAATGCAGGATATTATTGATAATCAGTGAGGAATTTATTGGGAAAAAATATGTTTCACTCAGCATTATCAATAAAGTCTCAATCAAAAGAAATGATTAAAAACTGGACTAGGAACTCTTATAAATTTAACACCTAATTAATTTAATTTATTATAATTGAACTAAAAATCAAGTTTTCAAATAATAATTCATCTGCCTTCAGATTATATTTTTTTGACGTGTGGTTAAAATTTTTGCGCAGATTCAGGTAGATTCAGGCTGGTGCTGTGTTTCACTGATAAAACACTGTTAAACATCCACGTCCGTATGTAAGGTGGATTTCGGTGGAAATGGGTTTCGGATTCTAGATCCTAAGACTCACAAACCCAAAATTGTCATCGTCCTCCGAGAATGATGCGTTGTTTGAAATTCGGTTCTCGATAGTTTCGAATTTTTTCAAAACTATTAAGGATAAAAGGAAGAATTTATTTCAAATCAAAAATTATAAATATATTATATAAATAATAAATTAGCCTTTATTATTTTGCTAACGCAAAATACCGTTGTTTAATAGAATGGCAGTTAACACTCATGTTTATTAATGAATATAGCAAAGAAACTAATGGTTTAACTATGCTATTTATAACTAAATGTAATGTTTCTTGTATGACAATGAATTTTGAAGAGTGGAGTGATGGTTCGTACATCGCATTTGTCATCTTGTTGCTGTTACAACACAGCCTGTTCTAGCTACAAAAATATACATTTATAGAACATAATAAAACTGTATATCTTGAGCCATAAAGGATGTACCAGAATTAATAAATCGAAAGGAAAAAAGAAAACATTACAAAAAATCTTTAGCACTTCTATTAGTAATAAGATAAAGAAAGGTAAATAACAAACAATTATTAATGTGGTTCTAAATTTATTCATCAAATATAAGCAATAGGAAACATCGTAAAAAAGCCAATTATCTAACAAAATCATGGTGTGAAGTACTTCTCTTCTCAACTTCTTACTTTTAATCTTGTTCTTACCATGGAAGATTGACCAGTGTGGAACGAGAATATGCACAAAATAACTACGTGACATAAATAGGAATTGAAGACAAATTACTTCTTTATATAATTTATTTTAAATACTATCTTGTAATGGGATGAAATTAAAGTGAAAATGATTAATACATCTTTAACCATTAAATTCCATTTAGAAGAGGGAGACAATGGATCTCGAGCAGTCGTTATCACAGCCGTGCTGGCCACATAAATAAAAACCAATTAATGGGTTGATTCTCAAAATATATAAATGGCAAGTATATTGACTATCTATACGAGCTATTTATTACATAATTTCATGTCCTCACGTTGGTAAGAATTAGAACTCTGAAGAACGAGTTGACAATGCAGGTGTCATCTGGGTGCCTTTAAAAATCACGAAAACCGTTTTGATACAGCCCATGTGTAGCTGAAAAAGTTCATTATCCTAATAAAATACAATACTGTAACAAAAATATATAGAAGGAGACATAATTTCAAATTCCAGAATTATTATACTGATATGTCCTTAACTTGTATTTTAGATTATTTCTGATAATAACTTTGGAAAATATTATGTAAAGGATTTTTTAGTCATTTTAAACTTCAAAATATTATTGATTCAACGATTCTGCTTTTCCCTTCAGTAACTAAATATTTATATAATCTAATGTTACTTTCATTTCATAATTATAAAAGTAATCAACATTTTGAAATATCAAAACTATTGCACTAAGTTGAAAAAAGGTTGAAAAGAATGATAACAACACAATGAAATACATCTAAAATCTGCTTGTTAATAACGCTTTTCATTAAAATGCCATAAAATTCCTCTTTTCTTTATATTGTTACAAAGCTATAAAGTCGTTTCCCTGAGATGCTAATCTTGGCAACAAACTCGTCGAATTGGCGATAAATTTGGCGACTTGGCGGCAAAGTTGGCGACAAAAGGAATTTTCAAGATCGGCCTCGAACTTTCAACCTATTTCTACTGATTTCATGAGCTTTCTAGAGATTACGCCATTTCCTATATAATGAAGTCACTTCCTGTTGAAAAGTATAAAGGCAAGCTCTGAAGCCAAGAAGAGTTAATTGGATTTTGATCAGCAAGCAAGCTGGTGAGCTAATATGAAACCTTTGAGCGCTGTATTGAGATTTAATGATAATCTCTGTTGTGTATTCTTACTAGTGCTACGTTTCTTTTCCTAGAATATTTGTAAAAAAAGAGCTTTATTTTTTAAAGTCCTGCTTATTGGATTGCATTCACGTACACCCATAAGACGATTTTGTCACAATATACACAGAATGATTCAAAATAAATTTCTAAATTTAAAGGGTAGAGCAGGCATATGATAATCATCCAAAATCACATAGGAACATGAGTGTGAATACGCCATCTGGAGGCAGCAGATGGCATTTAAAGCTTGGACTTGTCGTGAATAAGAACTGCATTTAATTTGACCGTCTTAAAGTTATTGTTTCAAACATGTAGGCCTTCTTGGATAGCAAGTGATGTTAGGCTTTCCATGTTGGAAATTTTTCATTTATCTTGCCTCTTGAGCATTTACAACTTCTGGACAGCTCAAAAAACTTTCATGTTAGGGAATAATTTCTAAATTTTATTAGTATTAGTTTTGTCTTCAATTTTTTTTTATTAATGCTGGATAGATAAATAATAGGCTAGTTGATAGTTGATCGCAATTAGTGTGTATGAAGAAAATGAAGATGCGTGGTTACAAAACTGCGACTTTGTTACATGCTCGATTCAAGCTGTAGTTCACAAATGAGATGACATTTAGCTACGAAACCAGCTCGTATGTCTATAAAATGTATAAGTTTTGTTTCTGTTGCGAAATTACTGTCATATTGTAAAATGTCCATCATATGGAAGTACATATTTTAATCGTTCAGAGGCATAATATTTCTGCATTTTGCCAGATATATTAAAAGGTGATTTGATTCACGAGTAACAGTTTTCTATGCCTCTTTGGCTGTTATTAAGCTTTAGCGAATGTTATAGACTCTAAATATGTTTTATTGAAATTTTGTGTTACAATAATTCTCTATTTATAAGACTTGTATCAAAATAAGCAGATTAAAACAGACCTTCATTTGTATCTTTGTTTGTATATGTGCAGTGAGAAGGCATTGAATGTTTATTTACTGATTTTATTATATTTGCGTAGAATTTGTAGCTTTCAATTGCATCTTCTGATGAAGATGTTTCTATAAAATCGAGTTTAACCCTCTGATTCCTAAAGCCATTGAAATAAAGGGTTCTCAAAATACGGGAACGTCCAAGCTTCTCTATGAAAGATAAGGGAAATTCACTTTCCCCTCAAAAACCACAATGACATTTGGCATTGTCCGAATTCTAAAAAAAAACCAAACATCTTCCCCAAACACATATGGGCGAGCCAGTCTAACGAAGAAAGCACGTGCCGTGGGTGTGAAATCAATCACACTTAAAGAAAGGGGGTGGAAATTTCAGAGTAACATTCGGACGGTTTCTGACTGTCGTCTTTTGCTTGAAGGGACGGTCCCTTTTCGATAGAATTTAAATCTTCAGTTTTGTTTCAGGAGAAAGAGTAATCAAATAAAAAAATCGTTACTGTTTTACCGAAATATTAACATTTGTGTTAAGATTAATTACTTAGGACAGACAAAATAAAATTACAAAGAATTTTTCCATTTTTTTCTTTTTTGCGCTTTAATTTTTGCATTTCTTTATCAGTATATAATATTTCTACTATCACTCCTTCATATTCATTTATGAATATTCTTAGTGAATCGATACACATTTTATTTTATAAGACACCTGCAATTGTAATTAACAAAGTTTTCATCCTTGTTTTATTTTACAAAATTGCATTTAATACAAATCCTTTCTAAATTCGAAGAATTTTTTACAATGATGTCAAAAATTCAGGATATTTGCTTAGAACAATCGCGAAATAAAAAAAAATCAAAATTGTTGGCTTTTCTTCCGAAAATTCGAATTTTGAACTTGTAATTTCAAAACAGCAGCAGATGTTCCTGAAGACCTGATTCTTCAAAACTCTCACTGGATTAATCATTGTTCATTTTATTTATTAAAGCTATTGTTATAACATATCATCATATGTTTTACAAATAAAAAATGAGTGGCAATTTCATGTCATGCGGAATTATTTCATAAGATGTCTTTAACACTCTAACGGCTGTAATGGCCAAAAAGGTCCATCATGCGAACTACTAGATAACATCCGACCTTCCGAAAAGTCGTATGCTTATTTCCTTCTTCTTTTTCAATAGTGTCTGTAAACGGTGAGGAGCAATCTTATCTTTTTAACAATGGCTCTTTCCCCTTCCACTGCCACTCTTGATTCATGTCGCCTATAAGTGTTCGACGTTTCATCTTCCACAATGCCCGATAAGGTTTTAAAATACAAATCACCTGTATTAAGAAACAGATATTTAATTTTACTGTATTATAGTCTATGGCGTTTAAGATAAGAAGTCTAATTCCTTTCTCTAGAAAACAACAGTCTTTGTACTGACCCCCTTTACAAGAATCTCCTTTTGAGATCCTCTCTTTACCAGATTTATGGAATTATCAATTTCTAATACAAAAACATCTGAATTAGATTTACCTACAAACAAAACTTGAGGCTATCTCTCTGAGTTTTCAACATACATTTGCATATGTTTGATGTGACATCTGTAACATACACAAATTTTCCCTCATCAAATTTCATATTTTTTGTATTTGAAATTGCACATTATTCCGGGAAAGAAATTCTAGATTTTCTGGCACGTGTTGAACAACCTAGTAACCTTTCTGCTTTATCACCTAGTCTTCGTCGATGTTGCTTTGACAAGTACAAACACGCTCCTGATAGATTTAAACTGCCTGTATGAAGACACAGTAGAATTTTTATGAGCGGTGATAATAACATGATGATTTGAAAGCACTAGAAAGTAGAAGATGATGACGGATTTTTTTCCAGAAGCCTTACTCTGCCTGCAGAAGCTGAAGCATTTGCACAGTCTAATGAGGCAGCAGTAGAGATTGGTGAAAAATACCAAAGGATCGGGACCCTGATAAACAGCATGGAATGCAACTAAAGTAATTGTAAATTGAATTGTTGAATACAGCAGGTTAATTAATCACAGTGTAATTTGCATTTCTTCTCGGCAGTCGCTGCTTATAGTGCCGCTTGAAGGGAACTTTTTTCACTAATTTTTTATGCCAAGCAAAAAGCCAAACAATGTGCATGAAGTACACCACTTTAAAATCGGCTTATATTTTATGGTTTCTTGAAATGTCTACGATTGCTTGTACACTCTCTATTTATATTTGTAAAAAGTTAATTATTTAGATATCTTTACAGACGGGAATAAATGAGGTTCATGCCAGAATGAGAAATCATCTTTTGCATAGTTAGGTATTCAGATTTGTAAAATCCGTATTACCACTTTTAATATTGAAAAAATTTTTATATAAGATTTTGAAATCTTTGCTCTACATTTTCTGAGTATTATGACTTTCTTTCTTTAATATAAGGTCTGGAGATTTATCTCTGGGCTGGAAATGAAAATAAGTGGTATTACAATTTCTTTCGTATATGATATGAAAACCTAATTATTACAATATTTTTCGCAATATCTCCATATTTGCCAAAAATGTATCATTCGTAAGACGATTTACGCTAGTTAATATTCTTGACTTTTTCATGTAATTCACTTGAGGAGGAAAGGACACAGAGGATTTACGCATGTGAAATAAACGATAGCAGCGCAGCCTTATTTTGAAATCGGAACTAACTACTTTGAATCCTCTCATTTCCAACGAAATCCAACCTAAATGACGCCACGTTGGATCTTTGGTATGGATAAATGGAATATCTTTTGCATAGTATACATTATGTAGATACCTTTATTTTCTGTTAAATTGTCGAATTATGACAAGTTCATCGGGAAAAAAAGATGATCTCTTTAACTCTCTGAACGCCCAATTATTTGGAACTTTTAGCTGTCATGTTAGAAAACTTAGCTTTTAAAGTAAATGAATAGATCTTTTTTGTATTTAATTATATCTCTTAAATCTTAAGAATACTTGATCCATCTTTTTTCAAGAAAAAATACATATAAATACGAGCTATTCGCTTTCAAACTGAACATGAAAAACGTAAAAAGACGTTTTCGCCGCTCAGAGAGTAAAAATACCTATTATTCGAGATCCTCGATATAAGAACAATAAGTTAAAAATGTTTTTCAAAACATCCATCAAATCTGATTTAAATGATTTACCAACTTGTAATACCTTAGAATATTATTTTCGCTTTTGTATGTGAAATAATAAAATTCTGTTTTATTTTTGTACTATTGCTGTAGCATATCAAAATGCTTATCATGTGGTATAATTTGATAAAATATGCATTACTTTTGTTTTCCCGAAAATTGATAGATTCTTTTCCGAATAATATGACTTGGTTATAAAAATTATTTTGAAAGAAATTGATTAATCTTTCTTTATTACTGTCGAAATACATTATTTATTGTCATTATCGTTAATTTTTATCAACTTTTATAAAAATTTAAATGAGCCTTCCCCTTAAAATTGTAATTGTTGCTGATCAATTGCCTGTTCTGTGTTCATTTATCCTTCTTGTTGCCACAAAACACACCAGCACTATAATTACTAATTAAAATACTATGCAGATCAGCCTGTTATTGAAAATTCCACGCTAAGAATTAAACGACAAGCGAAATTGAATTTAAACTTCGACATCACATCCAGAATTTCTTATTGCTCAGTAACGGGAGTTTCCATCCATATTGAGCATGCAAGAAACCCTTTATATACTTCAGTGATTTGTGATGAAGTTACACCACGAGTAGCTTATCTCAACGTTCCCTGTAAGTACTGCATCAACACCTGTTGGACAGTACAGATGAGCACCAAATTCGTTCAAAATTTTCGAAATGTGGTCGTTTGAGAGGCATACAGTGTGCACATGACATGAAATCGCGAAAATGGAGAAAAGCAAAATACAAAGTTGCAGACAATCATCGATTTTGCGCGAAAAGATACCTTTTACACATTGGAGAAGAATTGAAGCAAAGAACACGCGTTTGTTTGGGGCCGATTTCAGAAACCATGTCTTCAAACAAAACTGAAGGATGGAGAACTTGCGTGTTCTATGTTCATTTATCCTTCTTGCTGCCACAAAACACATCTGCACTATAATTAATAATTAAAATACTATGCAGATCAGCCTATTATTGAAAATTCCGCGATAAGCATTAGCTGACAAGCGGAATTAAATTTGAACTTCGACATCATATCTAGAATTTCTTATTGCTCAGTAATGGGAGTTTTGTCTTTAGCTTACGTTCTTGTCTGAAAAGCATGCTTCATCCATCCATACTGAGCATGCAAGAAGTCTTTCATGTACTTCAGTGACTCGAGATGAAGTTCCACCACGAGTAACCTGTCGCAGCGTTCCCTGTAAGTACTGCATCAACACCTGTTGGACAGTACAGATGAGCACCAAATTTGTTCAAAACTTTCGAAATGTAGTCGTTTGAAAGGCATACAGAATGCACGTGACGCCACAGTTTTGAAATCCCATCAAATAAATGCTCGTTTTATGTGTCCTATTCTTAGCATTAATGAGGAAATTATGTATTATGCATTAAATCAATGATGCTTTATAAAGAAATAAGATATTTTTCCCCGTATCTCATACCCTTTTTGAGTTAAGAACGCAAACTTCAAATTTTGCCACTGCGACGTTGCAATATTTTTCATTGCATATCATATTCTCACTTTATTACAACCAGACACCACTTCTATTATTGTAGGTGTGGCGTTCCTAATCTTCAGGAGAGGCTCAGGAGTTTAGTGGGAAACGTGAAATTATACAGAATTTATTGATATCTGAAAAGGTAACAAAATAATGTTTGGAATATTTTCATTCTCGAGTCACATCACATTGCAGTAATTGTATCAAAGGATAGGTCTCAGATATTTCCTAATGAATAATTTAAAATAGTAGAATTGTACCAATTGACAATAGTTTCAAAGTGTCAGAATTCTAAGGATACAAACTGTACTGCATAAATTAGTTAAGATTTTTTTATTCGTTTTAAATATGGATTATGGTACTTCCGTTTTCACATCGAGGCAACTTTAGTAACCTGCTGATCAGCCAAATGTATGGCACCGCAACAGAACTCCAACACTCACGTTAGAGGAATAGATCCCAATCATGAATAGAAATGGTCACCTCTTATAGTTATGTTTCGAAAGAGCAGAGTTTTCCATACTCCCAGTCGAGCGGCACTGTAATACTTTTAATGAAACTCGAATAGGATCATTTGCCTTCTCATTCAGTGAGGGAGAAATGCTGAGCATGCGGATAAACGTTTGAATTCTTTTCGTTATAACTGACTCGATAAACGATGGAGTTATTCCTAATCATGGAAATTAGGCAGTGGAAAACGCAGCATTAAAATGAAATGAAAAGATCTGTTGTCACCGCGGCCCAACAGGCGTGTTGTCTAGAAATTCTTATTCAATTAGATTAGAAGGAATGATTAAAGTTGAGTTAAAATAAACTTATGTTCTCGATGATGAAATTAATTACACCAATCTGATGCACTGTAAATTCTCGTTATATCAACTTCATGGCATTTTAAACAAATTTTCTGATGAACTTGATATTTTAAATACGTCTACTGGTGATTTAAAATTTAATGTTTAAAACTTTTAAAAACTTTCTTAATGTGTTCTTTAATATTTTTGTGACTGAATGTATCCAACTATCAAATTCCTCGTGGATTTTTTAAAAATGTTTTTAAAGGTTCAGTGTTTACAATCGTTTCCAGAAATTTGATTCTTATGTTCCTTGAACTTTCTCAATGTTTCAGAAACTTCAATATTTCCTGTTGGGATGGTTAGAAATTTCTGTTTTTAGGGGTAATTCCCTGACATTTTGTATCTCACTTTTGACTAAGGCAAGCTTTCGCATCTCGAAAAGAATCAAAAGGGCCGCGTGCAACAATTGATACAATCAGGATCTTAAACTTCATTCTCATTTTCATGATTATTTATCATATATGGCCCTGCACATTGTAAGCATCAGACATTCCCGCCACAGTTACTCGAGCTATGTTGGAATCGGTCATAAGAATAATATTAGACAAATACAATTTTTTGAAACATGTTTAGGTACTCGAATCTTTTGAACTGAAGATTTCCTCCACTTTTTCGCACCTGAGAAGCTCTATTTAAGATTCGCGTTTAGAAGCATAAATGCATACCTTGAAATGTCATTTTGATCAAACCTTGTTTAAAGGAATTTAAGTACTTCAATGAAGAATGTGGCTCTCCTACAGTTCGTTTGCAAGACACATAACTGAGACAATCAGACAGCTATAGAATTCCGAACGATACAATTTACAGGCTTGATAGATTACTGTAAACTTGCCAGCATTAGCTGATAATCTTCGCATTACTAGTAGCAATGAAGCTGAGAGTGAAAAAGAAAATTTTAACCAAATCATTATTAGTAGGAATTCTGAACTTAATGCAATTATATATAATTAACGACATTATTTAGTTTTTAACAAATGGAGTCTAAAATTAAATGCTATTTCCTTTAACTCTTCGATCCTGGGGCAAGATTTTTCTTTTAGCTCCTTTAAAACTGGGACTTTTTGGAAGGAAACTACATGAATTGGAGACTCTTCCAACCTGGGTGGTCATTTTCCCCACAACTCCACCTCGTTATATAACTTTTCCTTAACGCGCACGGAAATGGGTTGTGGTTTGTGCAAGGATCATTGGACCTCCCCTACCGCGCTTATCTCCTAAGCGATCTCAGAATCTCACCTCCCCTCAGAAGAAGCCAACCGCCTCAGACCGGCCTTCGTCGCTGTTAAGGGTAATTTTTTAGACTGCCCGGGACCGCCTCGCTAGGTATGAGAGGGTTAAACTGGTACCCTTTGTTTCAATATACAATGAACGACGGCAGAATAATATTAGGTGGTTACTTTTTCTTCCATACCTGTACATTATACATATACAGAAACCACTTTCATAATGAAGTGAAATAGAATAATTTAATATAAGTTGGAATTTATACTTGAATTTTATAATTACTACCAGTTTTAAAATTTCAAAATATAATTTATAAATTTACATCGTAAGTGCTTTAAGTTTGGATAACCTTTTTGTAAAAGCCGAGACAGACGATGTGTTGTCGAGGCGTCTTTATTCTTTTTGCCCCTTTAAAACCGGGAGTTTTTGGTAAAAAGCGGTATGAATTGTGGCATAGACGGCTGGTGCACCAAAAAAGTGGGGGGTCAATAGAGGTGTGAGAGGATGGGGCGCCCCTAAAGCTGATTTCTTTTGTAAAATTGGGCTATATTATTGGATTTTAACGTCATTATTGATTAAATGACCTTCTCTAAAAAATTCGGGACACGACCTCAAAAATCGGAACGAATGGCCACCGTAGACTCCTTCCTTCCAATTCAAAGTTCCATTTCGATTCTTATGAAATAATAACATGAGAAAAATAAAAAAAACTTACCTATTAAGTCAATTCTTCTTTCTTGAAACTCGTGAATCGATCAATGATGTCGTCACAAAACGGCGTACTCTCAAACACAGAGAAAACAGGTCAGTTATAAATTTATTTATTTGATATTGTGTTATACAACATACATCTGTATTATAAATTAGAAGAAAGATAGCCTGCGATTTTTGTTTTTCGCAAATTATTCTATTACCTTAGTAAAGTCAATATCTACAGTATTTTGGATCTTCAAAACAGCAAGTGCAGAAAGCCCCTCTTAACACATACTATTTCTAAGGTATGATTTTGAAGATCTTAAGCATGAAAAACTTCTCTCACATGATGAAGTTGAGACAGGTATCACAAGGAGAATTTGGATTAGTTTTTGTCAAGTATGGAAATATGTATATCGCAGAGACCCCTTTTCAACAAGAAAATTGCATCTTTTCCTCAGTTCAGTTATCTCCGTGGATATTTCTGGCAAAGAGTCGATGTATTTTTTGTACATTTTCTGAAAAATTTGTATCTCTCCCTTTATTTTTTCCATATCAAGATCATATGCTTCAGAGACTTTTTGAATGGATGCAATTTTTATAATCTTTGATGTATTGGGACATGTTACATCTTTTAGAGATTGAAAAATATCCAACTCATTTTCTTTGAACCTTTCGTCCATTGTGTTCAAAGCAGCATCTATAACTGGAAAAGCAATTTCCGTTTGATAGAACGATTTAACACTTTGTGACATGCTGAAGGAACCGTCGCCTATTTTCGAAGACACCTTTCTAGAGGGCGGAAGGTTTGGAAAAGTAAACGATTTTGCTTCACAAATATCGCTAACATATATCAACATCTTTTCAAAAAATCTTCACTTCGAAATTCATGCAAGCATTCTTTTGTTGTATTAACCAGTTCTTTAAATGTTAAAAAAATTAGCGATTTTCATTGCAAAGGTTTTGAAAGCGTATCTGTAGCTTCCAAAACTCTTTCTATCAGAAGTAGACAAAAAATGAATTGGAAACTATCAATATTATTCAGCAAAGCTTCAGCTTGCGATCCATTTTTCGATGGATCGTTAATTTTGAACTTTGAAAAGTGGGGGCAAGGATCCTTTACTTTTCGATGTGAGGGGACAGTTGCCACCCTTGCCCCCCTTGTGAACTGGACTCGCCCAACCTGGGTGGTCATTTACCTCACCACTCCATACTCTGCTATAACCTACCCTGAAGGCGCGCGGAAATAGGCTGCGGTTGGCAAGTCTAACTGGACACCCTACCGCGCTTATTTCCTAAGCGTTCTCAGAACCTCATCTCCCCTCAAAAGACGCCAACCGCCTCAGACCGGCCTTCGTCGCTGTTAAGGGAAATTTTTCAGACCGCCCGGGACAACCTCGCTCGGTGTGAGAGGGTTCATGCTAGGTGCAATCATGCGAATACTTCTCCGATTAAAAAAATCGGTGCCGTTGTGGTCTTCGTCAGATTTCGTCTCATCTAAACCAAGAGGAGAGTGTTTGTGCATTGTTACATTTCTCGACACTATAGTCTTGTGCGCGGTGACTATTCAGTTTTTGTACTCGACAGAGGGTCTGGAATAGTGATTTTTTAAAAGCAATACAATTAAGATTTTCCCCAAATTCATTTCCAACCTATACTTTCACAGAAAGCTGCCATTTTAAAAGTTAGTTTGAAGTACGAATTTAATTTTCAGTCTTATCTCTTTAACGGTCATTAAAAGTAATCGGCCAGTTTAGTGTTTAAGTCTATAATTCGAACTTATTTTGGCTGTTTCGAAATCCTAACTGTTTGTATTTCTGAATTGTTTTCGTCAGCTCAACATGTCCTTATCTTGTATCTTTAAAGATCGCCGGTGACTAATTTTTAAGGATATTATTCATTCATAGACTTGACTGCTTGAAAATATATTTAATGAAAAGGGCAATGTTTTTTTCACTTCGTAAAAACGTTTTATTACTCTAGATATGAATTCAATAGTTTCTTTTAGTTTTACTCTACAGTGTTTGTGTTCAAAGTGCTGTGTAAATGTTTCCCCTTCAAAATAATATTTTAAAAAGTATTGTTATTGCAAATATTATTATTCATTCATTATAATTTCTGAATTTTTGTTTATTAATTATGTTTTAACTGCTATTCCAAATAATTCCTTAAGTTATTGTTAGTATAAAAATTGTCGTTCTCCCTTCATGTACTTGTTTTTAGACCCAATTTTTCTTAATTTAAATTTTTGGATAAATTCAATTTTTATTGTGGTCCTGTTAACTTCAAATTAGAGAATTGTGATTTTTGTAAATAAATATTCAGTTTGAAACTCTTTTAT
Source organism: Araneus ventricosus (assembly GCA_013235015.1). Lineage (NCBI taxonomy): Eukaryota > Metazoa > Arthropoda > Arachnida > Araneae > Araneidae > Araneus > Araneus ventricosus. The sequence continues at coordinate 1,253 of BGPR01032370.1, read as the reverse complement.
GGAATAATTTGTCTAACTGTCCATTCTTGCATGATTTTACGCTTCTAAATAATTTAATATAATAACACAAAATTTTTCCTGACGAAAAAATGCATCGATTACATTTGCATCATGTTTAGTAATATATAACACCTGCTTATTTTCACAATTCTTACTTCAGCATTTTTTAATATTTTGCATTAAATTAACTCTCTCTTTCTGAGATCTATGATTCATTGAATGTTGTGTAGAATATAAACCCCATTATACTCTCTTTATTAATAAACAGTACAATCTTTATTATACTTCGAGCAGTTAGTTTATTTCGAATGTGCCTCTGTAAATGAGATCTTGATATGTTCCTGTGGCTCTAATATCAAAGTGGAGTATAGTTTTCTTTGTTTGTTTCTCTGGTGTAAGTCATTCACTTACGTCGATTTTACCTTTATAGAGAGAAATTTACATTTCTTGAGTCGTCGTAATAGTGTCTACATCTGAGGGGCAGCAGTTGTACTCCGGATCCTGGGGATTCATCCCTTTCACATCCCGCAGTATGGAATATACTTGAAAGTGGACAAAGACCTGCATTAAAGTGGATTCATTATTTTAAGTCAATCACAGAATATTCGAGCAAGTTGTATCTGTTGATAGGAGGTTCTTCCCGACGCAGCCATTGAAATGGACTAAAATTGTGTAAATATGTAATATTCAAATCTTCATACACTGAAGTGCCAAAAGTCATAGAATACCACCAAGTATCGTGTGGGACCTCCTTTTTCCCGGCGAAGTGAAGCAAATCCGCTTGGAATTGACTCAATAAGACTAGGAAAATAGAATCGTCGAAAGTCATATTTTACAGTGAATATTTGGTCACGAGGGGACCGACCAGAAAGTGATGAAGAAGAAACCAATTTGCGTACACTCCGTTTCAAAGAAAGCTGATAAAAAAATTTCGCGTGTTTTTTGCTTATAACATGCACAGTTTTCGACAAATTTATACGAAACTTACAGAATAAGATACAATATATTAGCGAAGCATTCTTTTAAAATATGAAGTAAATGCTGTCAATATCACAGAACATGCGAGTATTTGTAGCAAATAATTTTTTTACTGCGCATGTGCAAAAAATAGTATTTTTTTCTTTTATAATTTGGAAGCCAGATACGTAGGGCAGAAATAAAAATTCCAGTCCAATAAAAAAATCTTTACACTATAAAGATTTAGAAAGATATTGGCATTTCAGCGAATTTAATTTCTGTTGGTCTCAAAGAGA
>BGPR01032369.1:0-17537 GCA_013235015.1 Araneus ventricosus | reverse complement strand
TCATTTACTTCGTTCAGTTTACGTGACACTGTACCACTGCTTGAAGGGTCATGATGTTTCAGTTGTTGGGTGCGAACAGGGCGTTTAATTTGAAGGTGCTTCTGCAAATGGTTTATGGACAACTGGCATCCCATGGTTGGCCTCGTGGAACTGATTCACTGTAGGATCCACGACGCTTGCCATCAGCAATCCTCTCGCCTCTGGTCGTCTTTGGTCATTTCAGACCCGGTACGCCGCAGTGGTATCATCTCGTCCACTGCTCCCAGCTGTTCTGACTGCACTCCGGGCAGTCAACCTGGCTTTTGCTTGGCGTCGACCGTACGGTTTTTTAATGCCAATTAATTGCCCTCTCAAACTCGCTTGTACTGTAGAAATGTCTTCTCACGTCTATAATTCTTCGCTAATGTCTCATGAGTCAGGAGATGAGGATCTCATCACGTTGTAGATCTTCCACTGCGACGGTTTTATGAGATTGCACCGGTTTTAGCTGCTCCTGGGGTGTGTGGTGTACACGTGGCTGTTGGATCATTGCTCGGATCTCACTGTACTTATTTGCGCAGTTTCACGATTGTACCGTTCTTCCTTCTTGGTGCGCTATTTTCAATGTACCTGTGTGTATTAGATCTTGAAATGTTATGTGAAGAGCTGATTTCAAGCAGAATCTGCTCGTTTTGCCCCAAGAAATTAATTGTAGCCTGAAAGAAAATGAAGGTATCGATTGTAAAATTTCAAAGCGTACGATCAACGTTTCTTGACATTTGCGGTATCTGACAGAGGAATTTCTTGCCCTTGCGTTTTCTGATGATTATGCTTCTCAAGACACGAAAAGGAAAATGGCGGATGCTTTGCAAACGGAAGAAAATAAAGAAATCTTGAAACGAGCTTAAGTTATCCAGATGATTCCTTAAAAAGGGTCTGCATGATTTTATATTAACTAACATAACAGGTTTTTAAAATCTTGAATGCAGACGAATCCTACAAGAATAGTAATAGTTTCCAATGATTGGTTCATTTTGAGTTGTAAATAATATATCAGAATGTGGAGTGGCACTGATGGAAAAGTAGAATAAGCTTCATATAAAAGGCGAAGAGCAAAAGCAGTTGTTACTGTTTGTAAAGGAATTTAGAAGTAACTATGCAGTCTAAAAAATGATATTTAATGTCTTAAAAGGTAATATACTGTAATTCTTTTTTATAATTCTGTAAATCTCTTTTAAGCTTCACAGGTTTGTTTCATGCGTAAAAAATCGAAAATTCTTTAGATTGCATGAAATATTTAGTAAATAAATTCAGTTTAACTGAAGTTGGTTCAGTTCTAATTTTTTCTGAAATTCAAAAACTTTCAGCCATGTTAGAGACCCTTAAAATTTGAATTAAAAATCTGAAAATTGTTCGTTTTTATATAGTGGATCAAAATGACAGGGCGCCGCACAGAAAATTTACAAAATAAATAAAATACTCTCTTATAAGGACAACCCTAATATACAGCAGTGGTTTACTGCATAGAAGAAATTGCCACAGGGGCACAAGCTAATATTTTAATTTCTTAAACAAACCCTAATATACAGCAGTGGTTTACTGCATAGAAGAAATTGCCACAGGGGCACAAGCTAATATTTTAATTTCTTAAACATATATTTATTCCAAAGCAAGAGCTATATAGCACACTTAGCTCACTCGCCTAATGTAATATGTTTTTAAAGGCATTACAAATAAATATATATTCATATATATTCATGAACAGATTCTAAAATCGTTCTTGCTTGGTCTTTGCTCATAAAAAGTCCCTTTGTCTGTTTTTTGGTTCAAATTTTCTTGCTGAATATATTTTTCTTCTTTTGCTATTGTTTTCATTAAAATATTAGGAGAACATAGTACGTCTTTTTTCCATTTTCTCCTTTTGCACAACACGTTTTAGATTTTTTCCTGTTATTTTGATACTAATCTATTTTATTCTAATTTTGCAAAACTAGCAATTCTTCAATGCTGTAGGATGCAAGCGTTGGCGAACGATAGCAGTTTATGCAGATTTAGTATTGCTGATTGGCGCTGTCGTTTCGCTCGCTTGTCTTTAGCTCTCTTCCTCTGCGAATCTTGACCAGTTCCAGTTCACTTGTACCTGTCTGTGTGAGCGCCTGAGTGGTGCATATTAATAAAGAAGAGTTTATGAATTTGACTTGCATTCAATTCCCACGCCTTCAAATGCTCAGGGCATTGAAGTCCTATCAGTCTAAATTTATCATCGACCTCTTCAGTTATAACCCTGAAAATGTGAAGTCCTTCCCTAAGACTCGGTAGAAAATAAACAAATGACGGCCAAAAGATGAATCAAAGATCATCATAGACATCCCTGAAAAACTAGCCTTATATGATTTGAATTCACACTACAGTGAAACCTTGATATCTCAAAACCCTCGATATCTCGAAAAACGAATTGTCCCCTGTATTTCCATAGAAATTCTCATTATACTTCCCATAGTTATCTCGAAATTTAATTTTCAAATCCTTTGATATGTCGAAATTTTTCTCCAAGGAATTTCAGTTGACGTTTTTCTCGTGGCAAAAATATTATAATTATTGGCAACAGAACCAGTTTGAGAGTAATCTCGTTTCATTCTTTACCCCTTTTACGTGGAAAAGCAATGAATAGGATATTGAAGTGAGAGATGAGAAAAGGGAAGTGGGGTGGAGGGGGGTGAGAGGCTGTTATCTTGTCACCGGTGGGAGAATTTCCTGTGTCCTTCTTTATTGTGGAACATGTGCACTTTAACGACAGGGGTGTGTTCTTTCATTTCGTAGCTGACCCAAGTAGAATAAAAATGGCTCGTGAACACTTGTAGATATGATTTTTCCCACTTCTTGAGAATGGCTGGTGAAAAGGGTACATTGAACCTGTTATTGGTCGAAGATAAAATAAAAATGAAGTTTTTGGATGAAAACAAACTAAAAAGAAAATCGAAATTGCTGCTTACTTTGAAATCCCTTCCTGCACTCTTTCAACAATAATAAAAAACCGTAAATCAATCGAAAAAAACTGATGCCGGAAACAGGAAGAAAATGAAAATTCGGAATTCGACCTATCCTGAAGTTGAAAAATGTGTGCGAAAATGGTTTGTACAGTGCCGTGATCAAAACCTTCCTGCGAGTGAATTGATGTGGCAGCAAAAAGCAGAGGATTTTGTAAAAGAACTGGACTCGAATAGTGAATTTAAAGCAAGCAATGGCTGGCTGGAAAATTTTGAGAAAAGGCACAATCGGAAAATTTGCGATGAAACTGCATCGGTAGATGCATCTTCCTGTGAAGAGTGACTTTCAGAACTTCCTTCTCTTTTAAAAGATTACAAAGCTGATGATGTATTTAACGCAGATGAAATTGCATTGTTCTTCCAGTGTTTGCCCAACAAAACGGCTACAGTTAAAGGTGAAGAATGCCACGGTGGCAAACAGGGTAGGCTTCGTGTGACTGTGCTCTTGGCAGCTAATCAAAGTGGTAAAGAAAAACTTTCTTAACAAGTCAAACCCGAAGGCTTGGATGACAAGCGAAATTTTTGGTGATTGATTGAAGGAAATTGATAAAGAAATGGCTAAAAAGAAAAAGACACATCCCCCTCTTCATAGACAATGGACCTTATGCACCGTTTGGGTTCGAGAGTGTAGAAAAACAGCTGTGGAGGAATAAACAAAACGATCGGCTTATAAGCGACTCAGAAATAAAAGCAGTTCTGAGTCAGCTGTTTAAGACTGACCAATGGCTGCCTCCGGCAGGTCACGTGTTGGATGATGTGACGTCACATGCATAAGGTCCATAGGAGAAGGAGAAATTCAGAACAGTGGACATCGATACAAAAGGATTGTAACACTAACTTTTCATTTGAAGATTTCTTGGATGTAGACAATGAACTCCAAACGTGCGGCACTATGACAGATAAAGAGATTGTTGTTGAACATAAATGCAGAAATTTCTGATGAAGAAAGCGAAGAATTGGATCAACAAGAACACGAAAAAGTTACCGTGAAAGAAGCCAATAAGGCAGTGGAACTGCCCCGGAACTTTCTTGAATAAATCGAAAATAATTGGAATTTAATCATTTGCTGCCATTGCTACTTTAGAAAAAAAACTGTGCAGTTGCAAAAAGATTCTGTGAGACGGCAAACTTCAATTAAGGACTTTTCCTTTAGGAAACTACTAATGTACTTTCTGTAAAGAATTAGATGTTATTAAGTCAAAATTGGTACGCATGTATAACACAATTTTGAAAATATTGAAGCATTGAGAAGAGTAATTTGTTAATTATTTGTAGATTTTATGATGAATCATATTTTTAGCCGCAAAAAGTAGTTTGTGGGATTTTTTAAAAATTTTGTCTAAACCTTGATAACTCGAAAACTCTTTATCTCGAATTTTTTTCTCTTCCCCAGAGATTCGTGATATCGAGGTTGTACTGTATACCCAAAAATCTAAAAAAAATGGAATCAAAGGAAATTCTGATGCTACAATAAAAAAAAAAAAACTTCACGAAAAACTTGAATTTTGAAAATGATAGATTTTCCAAACAATAAATTTGAGTAAAGCTTTTCAATGAAACAAAAATTCAAATTGTGGTTCAATTAAATAGTTATTGTCAAAAATAATTCAAGTGTGACAGAGAAAAAAATGGAAGCAAAATGGTTTGTCCAAACGTGTAACTTTCACATATAAAAACAGTTTCGGTGGAGTTATCTTAATTGATCAAGTGCTATGCTATCGAGTTTTAAAATCTGGCCATCCTGAAACTGCATACATATGGATGGTGATATTGCATTAAGTAAATATTTATACATAAGTTTAGTATGTCCAATTGTGAGAAAAGTAAATATGGCTTCAAGATTCTGATGAAAAAAAGATTTGAAATCCCAAAACAGAAAGATCATGCAACTTACTAGAAAGCTGCTGATCCCAAATGCTTTGCCCCGTTTGTATCCTGGAATACCTTACAAAAACGTAGAACTTAATTTGCAGGAATGAAGTTTTCTGTCGAATGAGAAGCAGTTCTAGTCGAGTTAATAAAGAGACCAATCAAGAAGTATCATTCATTAGTGTAAAGTCCTCGTCATTTAGAACTATCCTTTAAGAATGAAAAAATGAACAACAAATGATCTAAAAATTCTTACATATTTGCCTCCAATATATTCCTAGAATTGATACATGAACTGGAATTAAGATTATAATTCCTGTAGAGCTTTTATAAAATCTAATAAATTTTCTCAGGTATTCTGAATATAAATCTTATTTTTCAACTGGCTAAAAATTACTTCATAAGCTCTGAAAGTCAATCATCAGACAAACCAGTACAATGTGCTCAAAGTAGCAAGTAATACATTTTAACAGTTATCCTTCCTTCCTCTTACTATATAACTATCCATTTAAAAGAACTGCTTAAGGAAGCAGACTACCCAGGGGGGAAATATTTTAAAATTTCACACTTACAAAGAATTCAAAAAGTTATTTCTGTGAATAGCATTTAAATTTGACCCAAAAAGTAGTGAATGGTGTAGATACAAGTAACAAGATGTCCCAGTTGCATATCCATGCATGTAGTTGAATTCTATGTTGCACTGCCACACCACAGCCTTTTCCTCCAACAAGTTATGTAAAGGATACAAAATAAAATTTGTGCAGTTTTGTGATGATGTGTTTTGCAAGAGCATGAAATGGCCCCCCACTCATACCAAAACCATCTTAACTTGGGCCAAATGAAGTAAGAAATCTTATAACTATATTACAAATTCATTTCAGATTAACTGCTGGAATCTTTAACTAAAAAGTAATTTTTTTCTATTAATTAAAAAGTTGATTAAAAAATATTTTTCCAAGAAATGATAAATATTACAAAAAGAATCAGAAACAAGTTTTGGTTTAGTAGAAAGATATATTTGAGATGTATTCTTGCTATGAAGCAGCTTTTTCTTAAATTGAAGAAAAAAATTTGAGAACTAAGTCTCAAATTCAGAACTAAACACAAGAGTTAACATCACTGCTCGCTGCCCACGTATAAGAGTAGGTAGTTTAATTCCATTCACAGAAACAAGTGTTATGTCAATACGAAATATAATCAAATTATTGTAAACATCACTAACTGCACATCCAAAATGCAGCACACTTTGAAACCTGATTATAAAATTAGATTTTATAACTTGGTAGTGAGGCAGATAATTAAATTTTTTTAGATAGAAAACTGTTTTATTTCAAAATTTTACACCCAAATAAGATTTTAAGCAATATGTAGACCCAATTAAGAGGTTCAATATGACATACAAATTGTTGTTGATGGTAATTTGAACACCTCTTTTGACAATCAAAATCTTGTCATTGAATAAATATTAATATATTTAATTATTATGCAAATATCAAGATTTAAATTCTATTCAATTCAAAAGCAGATCACACATTTTACCTCAAGTTTTTATAAACTATGTATTAATGCATTCTTAGATCAAGATTGAAAATCAAGAGTCAGGTGCTTTCAACACTACACCATACTTAAATTCAATGTTTGTTGATACCCTTTTTTTTTTTTGAAATGTCAAACCCATCACCAATTTAAAAATACTGAATTTAAAGAAACTAACTATTTGCCTTAATTGTAGAATAGCAAATGCTTGTTATAATAGTTTCCAAAATAGTATCTTGTTATATATACTTTTTTAAAAAATATCATTTTATTTCCTAAAAAAATCTATTACAAAAACCATTTATGAAATTAGCAGACCTGACACAGGCTTGGAGCAAAAAAAAGCTGAACTTCATAAATAATGAATCGTGCCAAACATAAACACCAAGAAGTGAAACAAGTGTGATTAATTGAACAATAAAACGAATAAATTTATACAAAAATGCTTGAGATATTAAAAATAACGTAAAATTATTATAAATAAAAGAAAATTAATGGATGAAAAAATTGAATTGCTTAGAAAGTTTTGTTAAAATATAAACTATGGCCAAAATTATGTCACTAAAAAATATGGGCATGTAAAAACTTTTTTTATTTATACATTCTATGCTTTAGTCTGCTATTTTCTTCTATTTTCAAATTTTTTTTCATTGCTCTTTCTTTGATGGGTGCCTTTTCTTTATTTATTCATCCATTGATATTTTTTTACTATTGCCTTCTGGTAGCATTTGCTTAATGACCTTAAATTTTTGCACATGCGATTATTAATAGCATCATGCAAAAAATCTTTTTTTTCTAAACTTTTTTTCTACTCAACAACAGACTGCTCTTTGCTCAGCATTTTATATTTAACACTTTGCATTGAAGAATATGTTTCAATGTGCATTCTTCCTAATGTTTTATCAATCAGATCTGATATTGAATGTGCACACGGCGCACAGTTTTTCTTTGCATGCTACTCGCATCTTTTGTGCACTCAACCCCCCCTCCAACACATTAACAAAAATTTTAATGCAGATTTACATCCATCCCAAGAATGATAAAATTCGATGCCGAAAAAGCTGAAATCCGCGTTTCCACAGAAATGTGTCATGTCTGAATTAGGAATTCTCTTGGAGGTCTCGATCAACTAACAAATAAATGGTTAGTGCCACTCTCACTATTATAATCCTGATAGTTAGGGTTGCATAATTGCCAAACATTGATATGGGATGTTTACAAGCTGAATTTTTAAAAAAACATGAAAAAAGTGGGTAGCTAATGGCTTATTTTATGTTGATAAAATATCAATAAAGTTTAAGCAATCTAATAAAATGAACAGATAGAAAAATAAAAAAGATGCAAGACCAAACCTTTTTAGCTCAGTCATACTTCAAAGTTGATTTTACTTTCTTAATTGTATCATTTTGTTCTTTCACATAATTATAAAATTGGGCACAAGTCATTTTAAAATTAAAATGACAGAGTTTAGAGTAAAAATAGGACCGAATAGTGAAATACTGTGATAGTCCTTATATACAGGACATATGGACAACCCTACTGATAATTCTTTATTTTAGACATTGCAAAGTTACTGTCAGAGCTCACAAATTGGTGAATACATTGATATAGAATGGACATTTATCTCAGATGGATACCAAATTAAAAATTTTCAAACTCCTTTCACAGAAATTTTCAATAAATATGTATTACCAAAACAAAATATAACTTGAATATATGCAAAAGTTTGTTTTATCCATCAATCCAATCTGGCCAATGATGATGTATGAATCTCTCTCCAATATGAATCATTCCAAACACATTTAAGTACAAAAAAAAAAAAAATTTAGTTTTTTGGATAGATTCCAATTAACTAATAAATTTTCATTACTGTCTGGAGGGCTATAACTATATGTCTCTAATACACAATCTCATCACACTCTTCAAAATTATTCATACCTCATACATTAACAGGCAACTAAACTGAATGCACACAACACAATAAATCAGAAGAGTCAATTTTCGATAGCAGACTAAACTGAAACCTGCAATCTCAGCTGTAAAACTCTCAAAATACAAAATTTACACTAACTTTTGTTTGATCATGATAGTAACAAACAAAACAGAATTAGAAATTTTTCTGATTTAGATTTTCAACTAGACAATGAGGCCTTCAAAGAAAAATCTAAAATGGCTGAAGGATAATTTTCCATGAATTATAATTTACAGTTCACAGTTGATTAATAGCAAAGGGTTTAAAACAGAACTAGTAAATGGATTGCTTACATATCTGAGCAATTTGGCATATGAAAGAAAACTTCTATCTGCAGTGTATACCCATCTACTCAGTACTTTCTGTTTCAGAATTCCTCATAAAAACTAAATCCAGTAAAGATAATAACATGTTCTCTTACATTTAGGCTGCATCATTAGAATCGTCAAGAGGAATGTATGAAATGAAACTTGAAAAGATAATTACATTTTGAGAACACTGCAAAGGAATTTTCAACAAATCACATAAAAAGAATGGAGAGATGGAAAGAAAAATATATTCCATTGCTACTTGATCAAGAATTGTTAACGAAGGAGAAGAAAACAAAATTGAAAAATGGAAAAAAAATTATATTTTATAATCTACACACGAAAAATATACAATGGAATAAAAAGGAAAAATGATGATTAATGGAATTATCCTATGTAAACAAATTAAAGATTTCAGTCGCATTTCAGGAAACAAATTTAAATATATCTGCAGAAACTTTAAACCATTAAGTTGCAAAAGCACACATAAAATATTCACCAACTGCCATCATTTTGAAAACATTAATTTCTTCAAAGGAAAAATTCCAATACGAATACAGAAACAGAAGAGATAGGGAATAAAATACAAACAACATGAAGCAGACATTACAATAATTAAATGTCATGCATTTTACTAAAGCATGTTAAAAATCACTTGATAGCAAAAGTATTCCATTCAAGTAAATTTGCACCAGAAAAATTGAAATCCAACGGCTTAAAATTTCTTAAGCCACACATCAGCTATGAATCCGAACAAAGAATTATCTTTTAAAAACCGAAATTCTTATAACAATCTGTTGCCAGGATTTAAATTTCTAAAAATGATCCAACGCCAAACGATTTTGAGAGGAAGTTTCAAACTACGTAATTTGTGGAAATAAATAATATTTTCGAAACAGGTTTTGCAAATGATTCTCTTCGCTTATTTTATTATTCAAGTTCCTCTGCGCATGGCCTAAAATATCTATAGACGAGTTTTCTATTTTGATTATTTACATTAAAATGTTGTGACTATGTATTTCCGGTGAAATGATGAGTCAAAGGAATTTTCAAAGCGGAAGTCCAAAAGCCCTGCAAATAAAGTCAAGGTTTTTAATATAAGTAAACAAAATAGAAAGCTTGTCAATTAAATGCAAAGATTAATATTAATCCTTCTTTGATATTTAGTTTATTAAGAGAAGGAGAATTTTTATTATTCAATTTCGTTGGTAAGATGTGAAATATAAAAAAAGTACAATTAAGAAAAATTAAATTTGCAAAGATCATTCGGAAAAAAAATTCTACATGTAAAAAAATATGGAAGTGTTTTTTGGTTTGTTTATATTGGACTATCCGCCTTCGGCGACCAGCTTGTTCGCCAGGAATTTAATTTCAATTGAATATTATGTATAATTTTGATATTCATGGTTCTTTTAACAAACTAATTTTTAACTTCAAATTGCGATAGACATTTATACTGTGATCTTTTCGTAGTCGACTTTACTTTCGCATTCCTTATGTAAAATACGCATTCATTTCAACGTTAAAATGGCGTAACGATATTTTACGAGCAAAAGCATGCTGTTAAGGCTTAAAATATGTTGATAAAAAGAATTAAATCGTATCAACCATAATCGCTCAGTGTCTTGAGGACTTTCCCCAGATAGCACGTAAGTTTGCAGCAAGTTTGATTTTGACTTGTCATGGCAAAATTTGACGTCAAACTTAGTCGAACTTAACCAGAGTCGTCTGGATAGCGACCACTCTTTTCCAATCGACGTTTCTACAATTTTTCAAACAACTCAAACTGACAAGATAGCACAATAAAGAGATAATTTATCTTTGTCTCTGTTTTAAAAAAAAAAACATCCATTTTAATAGCATCCTAGACCGTAATTCTTTTTTATTGTTCAATAGTGAAATCAATGATAATTTGAAAAAAACTTTTTACTAAAAAAATTTTTTGGTATTTCCATCACATCTTTTTACTAAATATATCACTCTCATTTTAAAGAAAACTATATCGTCTTTTTCTTAATGTTGAACTTTTAACGTTTATAAACAAAATTAAATCTAAAAACAGTCAGTGTTTGTTGAACAATAATAACTAGACATATTTTGTCCCATTTTAAAGTAATTACTTTTGAACTCTAATTTCATAATTTATTCTACTAGCAAAACGTAGTTATTAGCGAAAATCGCTCTCTCTTTGACTTCAAATCATATTCTCAACTCAAAAATTAATGAAATCCAGAAAATAGTTAAAAATAAATCATATACGAATCGAATCGAACCGAACGATGTATTAGCGAAATCTATCTTCTCCTCCCAGAGTTCAACTGGCTCAATGGTTAGCGTCTCCGCTTCGGAACCGGGAGGTCGCGAGTTCTATCCCGGGTTGTGTTCGTACTCTGTTTTTGTTATAATTTCCAATAAGTTTGCACGGCAAGCTTGTGGCAAGCTTGCTGCAAGTTCATTTCATGGTGACTTCGGAGCTTTCGTTAACTTGCTGCAAGCTTGCACTCTTGTCATGACAAATTTGTGGCAAACTTGCACTCTTGTCGTGACAAATTTGTGGCAAGCTTGTTGCAAACTAAAATTGCTATCTGGGTCTTTACAGATTTCTCAGAAAAATTGATCGAATATAAAAGGAGGTAAAATCTAGTAGGATATTATTAGCTGTCAAAAATGGAAGAGAAACAAATTAAATATTTGTTTAAACAATGAAAATGGTTTCAAATTCTTTGCAACAATGAAAAGTAGTGTTGTAAATTATGCCAAAAAATATTTTGAAAGTTTATTAAAATTAGAGAAAAAATAGTACGGCTATTTAATTGATATCATTGAAAATATATATTTTTAAATGTTCAGATGGTGTACAAATAATTTATGTACTGTAATATTTTCGAAAGTTATTAAGGAAAAACGCCGAAATTTGCTTAATTTTTAATTAATTCAAATTCTAATTAAAAATTTTAAAAAAACGGCTCCGAGGTGTACATTCCCACCCACCAAAATATGTTTGTGCCAAATTTCGTAGCTCTGAATCTAGGGATCTGCCCTGCAGAGACAGAAACACACACATTCTTTTTTATTAGTAGTAGAGATTAACCCTCCGATTTCAGCAATCGCACATGCATTTGGATACTGTATCAAGCGCCAAGTTGGGATCAATTCTTTTTTTATTACACAAAGCGTTGAATTTTGTGTTTTTTGCGTTCCTGTCATCCTTTTTATTTAAATCAGTTTTTTTCAAAAAAAAAAAAAAACTTTTAAAACGGCTAAATTCCAAATGGAACGGTTGTGATTACCTAAATCGTTTTGTTAAAAATTTAACCGCCAAACAAGACTTAGAAGTTGTCAGAAAAGCGATAACGAATAATTAGGACATCCTTTTCACAAAATTATACCCTTATTTTAAGAAAAAATTTAAAGTTACAGCAATAGGAACATGAAATTAAATTTTTTCAAAATACCCTTAAGACATAACATTAGAAAACTCTAATTTAAACATTAATTAACATTTTCAAACAAAGTGTTGAAATTTTGAAAATTCCGATTGACTTAGCATTACCACGGAAGTCGGTAGTTATGGTGGATGTCCTGCTTTAATGCATATAAACAAAGCAACTCGTCCATAAATATTTGGACACTCTCTGGGATTCTGATAATCAATAGTAGTTCATAAGGGTACCAAAAGTATTTTCGTTTATTATCACTCGATATTAATAAAATGGTTTTAATGTTACTACACTTCCAACCCAGATAGCACGTAAGTTTGCAGCAAGTTTGATTTTGACTTGTCATGGCAAAATTTGACGCGTCAAACTTGAATCGAACTTGTAGCAAGTTCGATGTGACAAATACGCCACCTCCTTTGCAATCAAATCATGTGTAATTTTGCAAAACAACTTCCTCAAAGATAGCACAATAAAGAGATAATTATCTTTTCTCTGTTTTAAAAAAAACATCCGATTTTTTAATAGCACTCTCCTAGACTCGTAATTTTTATTAACTTAATAAAATCAATGATAATTATGTGAAAAAATCAATTTTTTATAAAAAAATTTTTTGAAACATTTTCCATCTTTTACTAAATATACTCTACTGCAGTTAAAAACCATATCGCCTTTTCAATGCTGAAATTACTTTATAAACAAAACCTTAAATCTAAAACAGTCAGCTGTTTGTTGAACAATAATAATAAACATTATTCCCAGATAGCAATTTAGTTTGTAGCAGCTATAGCACAAATTTGTTCATACAAGCAAGCTTGCACGTGATACCTGCAGCAGTTACAATGAAACGAACCTTAGCTCGAAAACTCAGCCGTGCACACTTATTGTAGAAATTAAAGCAGAAAGTGAGTCAGAACATCCCAGGAGGCGACTTCGTGCCTGGTTCGAAGTGAGATCCAAACATTGAGCAGTTGAACTCTGAGAGGAAGAAGATAGAGAAGTACATCTGATTCGATTCGTTCGTATACGATTTATTTTTAATATTTTCTGGATTCAATAATTTTTTTGAGTTGAGAACTATGATTTAGTCAAGAGAGAGATTTTGCAATAACCACGTTTTGCCAGTAAAATAAATTATGAAATTAGAGTTCAAAAGTACATACTTTAAAAATGGGACAAAATGTCTAGTTTTATTTGTTCAAATAAACACTGACTGTTTTTAGAGTTTAATTTTGTTTATAAACGTTAAAAAATCAACGCATTAAGAAAAGGCGATATAGTTTTCTTAAAGTGAGAGGATATATTTAGTAAAAGATTGGAAATGTTTCAAAAATAATTTTTTTATAAAAAAAATTATTTTTTCACAAATTATCATTGATTTCATTGAATTTCAAAAAAGATTCGGTCTAGGAGATGCTATTAAAATCGAGTGTTTTTTTTAAAAACAGAGACAAAGATAAATTATCTCTTATTGTGCTATCTTGTGCAGGAAGCTTGCTTTGCAAAAATTGTAAGTAAAGTTGATTTGGCAAAGGGTGGCGCTATTTGTCACCGACCTTGCTAAAGTTCGATTCAAGATTTGATGTCGTCAAATAATTTTGCCATGACAAGTCAAAATCAAACTTGCTACCGACACGCTATCAGGTTTTTGTCCCATTTGCTAAGTAGTACTTTGAACTCTAATTTCATAATTTGCATCTACTAGCAAAACGTAGTTATTAGCGAAAATCGCCTCTCTTGACTTCCAAATCATATTCTCAACTCAAAAAATTAATGAAATCCAGAAAATAGTTAAAATAAATCGTATACAATCAATCGAACGATGTATTGAAATTCTATCTTCTCCCTCAGAGTTCAACTGGCTCAATGGTTACAACCCGCTTCGAACCGGGAGGTCGCGAGTTCTTATCCTGCCAGTTTGCACTTGGTTTTCATAAGTAATTTGGATTGTACTTGGGTGTTTGGTTTTGCAAGTTCGTTCTATGGTGACTTCGGAGCTGTTAACTTGTCAGTAAGCTTGCACCTTGTCATGATGAAATTTGTGGCAAACTTTGCATTCTTGTCATGACAAATTTGGTGGGTGTTTAAGGCAAACTAAAATTGTTGTTCAATCAAACTACAGAAAAAGCTAACAGTGATACTCCTAAAACGATTCCCGAATTATCACTAATGATTTGGATATCATTTTCTTATGTTCATATAGCAGTTCTGTCCATATCAAACCTTTATTTCAGAAATATATTACAAATCCTACTTGAAATGTATTTCAATTTTTTTTCGATACATATGTATCTTTTTTTGTCACCATTGTTCAAAATAATCTAGAAGTTCATTTATGGTTTGCGTTTTCTAGATATTTTATCATTCATCTGCGATAGTTTTAAGAACAATCGGGAAGAATTCCACTAGCAGAAGAAGACCAGGGGTGCAGGGAGGGTATAGATGCCTCAGGCACCAGTCTTAGAAGGAGTCATGGAGTCAGGCTGAGGGGGGGGGGGGTGCGAATGGAGAAAGAACAGTTTCAACGCTCCTTAAACTGATTTAAACGAAAATTGAGACAAATCTACAATTAGGTTTCCAAGATCGTATACGATTTCATTTATCTGTTAAGAAGTTATGGCCTTCAAAAAAAAAATACTGCAGATTATATTGGTGACTGACAGATTTGTCAACCTTTCGGCGCATTTGGCCCAAAATTTTACACGGACCTACATTTCTGATGAAAAACTGTGTACCAAATTTTAACCATGTAGCTATTCAAGTTTTGAGTTATAGTGTCTACATGTGATCAGTGAAGACAGACAGATTTCTCTGATTTTGACCAAAATTTGATAGGAAACCTACAAATTATGTAAAGATCACATACAAATTTCATCCCTGCTCTACGTTTTCGAGTTATCATGTTCACAGACAAACATAATTCCCAAAATTGTGTTTTTCGGAGCTCAGGGAGGTCTAAAAAGTCGAGATCTTCAAAATCTCGAGTTCGAATTTTGACGATTACAATATTTCTCTTCGTGGCGCTAATGAGATAGTAAAAAAGTACTGGTGAATGCATGTAGTGGATAAGCACGAACATTTCCCTTGCTACCTGGAGGTCCACCTGTTTCCGATTCCCTTTGGAATAAAAGGTAAAAAGAGATAACATTGTTCAGTCCCCAAGCCAGGTTCGATTGATCCAGGCATTATATGGTCACTCTTTCTAGGTGCAGGGGTAGGGAAATACCCCAAAGTGATGCCCAAGCCATTTGAAGATAAATTGCAGGTGATAATATTCAATACATCTCTTTGCTCCTGAGACTATTACTTGTGGTATACAGGTAATGCTTTTGTGCGATCCACGTGTTCCCCTAATGGCCAGCAGATGTCTTCCCAGGGCAGCTTAAAGAAACACCTCTAGAGGAATGTTTTTCTGCTTATCTAGTTCTTAAATTGAACATCTGTTCGTTCAATAGACTGCTGAAGATGGAACATGGCTGTCTCACGGGGGTTCTTGGGTCCAAAGTGGCTCTTACAGCATCTATGAAGTTCCGTCAAGAGTCGTTGGTACTGTTAAAAAGATAGTTCCAAGCATCTATTCTCTGAGTTTAATAGTAGTGAATCTGAATATTGGATCGGTGAAAACAAGACGGTAACCCAAGGAGTTTCTCTCAGAAGCTTACTTTCCATTGAACAGTTCGTTCGTATTCAGATCATCAGTCGCAGGAAAATATAGCTGCATTTGTTCTTGCAAACAAATCAGGTATACTAATTTTTTGTCTTCTTTTTATAGTTATTTATTAAAACAAACTTTCTTTATATTTCCAAAATAGAAAATTCTTAATATTATAACAGGTTATCAATTTATAAAACCATGTAGTCTCCTGTTTTGTATTCCAACATTTTCTTTTTTGCTATTTGTTATTATTGTATACACATAAAACATTTTCTTTTTTAATAACAAACGAAAATTTGTAGGTTTTCTACTTTTTTACATTGCAATTATTGAAATGTTACTTATTTGGAATCTTTATTGTTTTGGGAAACTACATAGCGATCAAAGCGCCATTTGATAAGTTTTGAAATATAATAGTATTTTGAAGATTTGATCTTACACTCTAAATATACTTCTTCAAACCGAAACTATCAATGGTTGTGTATAATTGAAATAAGTTTGTGATCAGTCGATTCCCCAGATGCTAGCACGTAAGTTTGCAGTTTGATTTTTTTTTTTGGATTGTCATGGCAAAATTTGACGCGTCAAATTGAATGAACTTGTAGCAAAGTTCGATGACAAGTATGCCACCCTTTGCAATCAAACTTGCAGCAAGTATGCAAAATGCTTCCTGCAAAGATAGCACAATGTGAGATATTTACGTCTTTTGTCTCTGTTTTAAAAAACATCCGATTTTAATAGCATCTCCTAGACTGTAATTTTTTTATTAATTCAATAAATCAGATAATTTGTGAAAAATACCTTTTATAAAAATCTTTTGGCTACTTTCCATCTTTTACTAAATATATCACTCACTTTTAAAGAAAACTATACTTTTTCTTTTTTTATTTTTTTTTTTTGAAATTTTAACGTTTATAAACAAAATTAAATCTAAAACAGTCGGTGTTGAAAAACAATAACTAGACATTTGTCCCATTTTAAAGTACTACTTTTGAACTCTAATTTCTTATAATTTATTCTACTAGCAAAACGCGTAGTTATTAGGCGAAAATCGCTCTCTTGACTTCAAATCGTATTCTCAACTCAAAAAAATTAATGAAAACCAGAAAATAGTTTAAAATAAATCGTATACGGAATCGCATCGAACGTTTTAGTTTGAACTATCCTCTCCTCTCAGCGTTCATTGGCCTAACGGTTAGCGTCACCGCTCTGAACCGGAGGTCATGAGTTCTATCCTGAGTTGTGGTTCTGTTTTTGCTATAATTTGCAATGAGTTTTGACACGGCAACTGTTGCAAGTCTGGTTTCACATGGTGACTTGAGCCAGCACTCTGCTGCAGTTTCTACTGCAAAGCTTGCACACCTGTCATGATTAGACCTAGGCAAACTGCACCTTTTGTCATGATAAATCGGTGGCGTTTGCTGCAAACTTAAAATTGCTAATTCATCTTTTATAGGTTTCATTTACTCTATTTGTAGCCAGGTTTCGTTAATGCTTGAAAAAAATAATGAGTTCAACCTGTTTTAAATATGAAGAAATAAATGAACTTAACTTTAAAGAATCTACCTTTTGATAATCCCAATACAAGAAAATCCTATCTTGGTACAGCATGAAATTCTTTATTTCCAACACTGAATGTATGTGTTGGACATCAAATTGACAGAAAATTTAAAGGATATTTCCTCTTCAATTGACTGCAAAGAGCAATGCCGTAAACTGAACTGTGCTAGTCGA
>BGPR01032368.1:0-17539 GCA_013235015.1 Araneus ventricosus | reverse complement strand
AGCAAATTGGTTCTGTAAGCAGCAATTTCTGATGCAAATCGAACGAAGCATTTCTGAAATTCAGGGAAATTTGGCAAATGCCACAACAAATACTTCACATGAAGTAGAGTATTCTCCCAATAAGCTATCCGATCAAAATGAACTGGGTTTTGAAATCGGATCAGAAAGATTGAATAGGTACGAATTGCATTGCAATGGCAATTGCATGTTACCTCGTTCTCATGAAAGAAAGAAAACTGAGTTAAAAGGGATATACTTAGTACTGAAAGCAATATGGGGAAAACGTGAGCCATCTGGGTTTAACATTTATGGACTGTTACCATTTGATACTCGAAAACGACCTCCTGGTTACTTGATCTTCGAAGTAAATATGAGATTGTTATATGAGCACTGGCTTGACCCAGGAGAAGAAAGTAATCCTATTAATTTAAAAGGAATTTGGATAAATTAGATTCTTGAGTTCTGCTTGTATTTTTGTGAGGAAAACTTATCTATGGTATTAAATAACGTTATGATTAAAATTTGCAGAAAATTGAATCGGGAAAAACTTGTGTTATTATTGAATATTTGGGCTAAAATTTAATATATGTGTCAAACAGAAATTTCAGGAATATATAATTGGGAAATATTATTTTCTTATGTACGATTTATTGAAGGTACTTTCGGAGTGAATATCCGTATTGGTAATTACAATTAATGTTTTTGACGCAGAGTTATTTTTGGAGAAATATGTTATTTATTAATTGATTTTTACCTTAATCTGCATTGAAATTTTTATTGATTCATATTGAAAAAATTGGTTAATATGAGTGTCATACAAGGTAAAATTGGGAATTCAGATAGCCATAGCAATGGGATATTATTTAGGAATATGTCCTTATTCGATTGATTAAGCCGGAGCGAACAAATTTTTACAATTGAGACCGATCACAACCCTTTGGTTCGGCTGAAATCAAATGCTGGATCAAATCCGAGGTTGATGAGATGGTCCCTAGAATTACAACCCTTTCAATATAAGGTGATACACAAGGCAGGAAAAAACCATTCGAATGCTGACGCTCTTAGCCGAAGTGAAACTAGAACTAAGAGTACGAATTAAAAGGGCAGAGATAGTTTTCCCTTATTAAGTTGTATATAAAATGTAGGTTCTTTAAGAAAAGTGCAGGAATGCCAAATTTTAAAAGTGTTAATTGTATATATTTTTTGTGTTAAATTAGATATCAGAAAGATAAAATTTTAAATTTGGTAAAAAGTGTGAATATGCCTCTGTTAGTAGTATGAACAAGTAGGTGTGTGTAAACAGAGAATTTTTTCTCTTCAAAAACTCTCGAAAAAATTCTCACTAAAGGGGGGGGGAGGTTGTAATGTTTCCTTCCCGCGAGCTTAATTCCCATGAGAAAAAAAGTGCCGGCCCTTTTGATACTGGCGGTAAACAGCAGGAGAGTTGCACCTGGACATCGCTAACGAGACGGGCGCAAGAAGAAGGACTTCACACAGAGGGCCGCCACAATGTCGATGAATAAATCACTGTCAGCGCGGACATTAGCGGTACCTTTTGGTGATTCCTGAATAGGCCGGTGGTGACGAAACTCAAGGACCTTCCCAGAATAAGAGGTGGACCACTCGGAAGGTGAGTTGTTGGTCAACCAGAGTACGATTATCCAGTGAAGGGAAAGATAGGAGGGGCTTCACCACTTCATCCACCCCCTGAAGGAGTGAATAAAAACTGAGGAACGGAGAGAAGATTGGAATTTGAATTTTTTTTGGAGGACTCTCGAACGAGTTCAGGCTCCGGGGTACCGAAGAAAGCTGTGTGATCAGCGGATGGGAAGTCCCGACTGAAATCGGACTTTGATAGACAACCCCGAGGAATCGGCATCCCCGAACTCTCGGCTCTTGAACTTGCGAGCACTCTTGGTAGTCTCGTGGTTTGGTATCACGTTGATCGGTGGAAGTTATCCATCCGATGATTGCTAGTCCTCCTGGACTAATTTGCTCATGGAACTTTGGACGGTTTAGAACTATGATTTTGTTGATTCATTTGTAAATAATCGTATTTAATCAAGACTTCTCTGCGAGAAGTGTCTCTTAATTATTGCTGCAGTAAATAAAAGTACTTAGGCCAACCTAAGCTTGAATTATTTGGTCACACTTAGGCCAAGACATTACAGCAATATTAAACTGGTGGCAGCGGAGGGATCGCTACCCTCTCCCCTGCGCAGCATCTCAAGCCTTAGCGTTACTGGTCTGCGACTGTGACTCGGAAAATTTTCCAGTCACAGAAAACTTGGAAAGCATCGGACTTTAAAATAATCCGGTGGAAGCACATCGCTTAAAAAGAAACGCCTGGAAGCATCGGACTTCGGCAGTGAACCCTGGAAGCACATCGCTTAAAGGAACGCCTAGGAAGCATCGGACTTCGGCAGTGAACCCTGGAAGCACCCGCTGGGAACCCTGGAAGCACCCCGCTGTAACCCTGGAAGTCCCTGGAACCTGTTGACTCGTAGGCACCTGTGGAGCAGCCTAGCAAAGACGGAGGAAACCGGCTTGAAACCGTGGAGACAATCTACTTCAAAGTGAATCTACTATGCGGTGAACTGTGTCATCATACTGTGTTCCCGAAGTGCCTCTCTCTTGGTCCCCGGTGAAATCTACACCACGGTAAGCTTGTTTCATTTTACTACTTTCAGAGGAAATTACAGTTATAGGAATGTATCTAGAATAATTAATTCTAAAGTCTAGGAGAGCTTTTTGTGACTTTTGTGGAACAAATTTGAACAGCTAAATTCTGGTTAGTAGTAAATTAATTAACGTAAAATTATCATTGTTAAATATCTTATTGATTTTGGTTTTTCTAAATCTTGAGAGTAGTGAAATATAAGATATCAAGCTAAACATTTTCTTTATTAGATTTTTTGTGTAGTTAAGCAAATGTGTAGGTTTAATGTACTAAGTTCATAGTTCATGAGGCTAAGAGTGTTTGGTTTTAGTGATCATAGCATTGCGAATTCAAGTGTATAATGCATGTTTAGTGTAGGGTTACTTATTTATAGCTGGTGTAGGATTTTGCATTTAAAGGAATCAAAATTCATGAAAGTTAGTAAAATTTCCCATTGAAATTAGAAATTGATATTGAAATTTTTCATAATGTTGTGCTGTATTCTTGTGTAGTATTGTATATGAAAGTAAATTTTGGGTTTTGTTATATGTGCAAATTTTAGCGAAAGGTCTAGAATTCTTGATGCTTAGTGCTGCGTAAAGTTGTTTGGGAATATAAGTTCAATTGCTTGAGTTAAAATGGCTTTTTTAGCTAAACACCGCAAGGAGGATTTAATTGCGCTGGCCGAGGACATGAGGATGGAAATCAGTCCTACCGATAAAAAGATACACATTTATAAAAAGGTTAAAGATTCCCCAGATTTTGAGGAGGAGTTTGTACGAGGCTGTTTGGAGGAAATCGTCAGACAACGCGAAGAATTAAAAGCACAAGCTGAAGCCGCTGAATTAAAGGCACAAGCTGAAGCCACTGAATTAAAAAGAATCGAGTCTCTAAGACAAGAGCGAGAATTTGAACTAAAGAAGATGAGACTTTCTAATGCCGTAGTGACGAGACGTCAGAAACTGGAAAACGA
The DNA here is from genome assembly GCA_013235015.1 of Araneus ventricosus. Lineage (NCBI taxonomy): Eukaryota > Metazoa > Arthropoda > Arachnida > Araneae > Araneidae > Araneus > Araneus ventricosus. The sequence continues at coordinate 13,907 of BGPR01032368.1, read as the reverse complement.
AACGGAGTCTGGCGCCGTTATAAAGCCCCCTCCCCAGAGACCGGTCCAGGATGAAATTCCTATCATAGTAGGAGAAGAATTGGTCCCCCTCCCACTGCCGCAGGCAGTAGGGGACACTTTGAGTTTATTGAAGGTCAGTTCAGAAACGTTCGCGTCCGAACAAAATAATTGTACTAGTTTGAAGTCAAGTTGGGAAAAGGAGAAAGGGGCAAAAAGCGAGATTAATAACGGTTTAAATTCTGACATAACTGTTAAAGAAACTCAAACCGAGAATTCGAATGATATATTAGTCAGTAAGTCAGTAACTTTGAATGTGGAAAGCATTCCACGAGAGATTAATGATGAGATTAAAAATGACTTCCGCCAAAAAGGAGAATTCAGTGGGGAGAAAATAATTGCAATGATAGGGACTGAGTTAGACGAAACCGATTGCGCTGAAATTCAGGGAAATTTGGCAAATGCCACAACAAATACTTCACATGAAGTAGAGTATTCTCCCAATAAGCTATCCGATCAAAATGAACTGGGTTTTGAAATCGGATCAGAAAGATTGAATAGGTACGAATTGCATTGCAATGGCAATTGCATGTTACCTCGTTCTCATGAAAGAAAGAAAACTGAGTTAAAAGGGATATACTTAGTACTGAAAGCAATATGGGGAAAACGTGAGCCATCTGGGTTTAACATTTATGGACTGTTACCATTTGATACTCGAAAACGACCTCCTGGTTACTTGATCTTCGAAGTAAATATGAGATTGTTATATGAGCACTGGCTTGACCCAGGAGAAGAAAGTAATCCTATTAATTTAAAAGGAATTTGGATAAATTAGATTCTTGAGTTCTGCTTGTATTTTTGTGAGGAAAACTTATCTATGGTATTAAATAACGTTATGATTAAAATTTGCAGAAAATTGAATCGGGAAAAACTTGTGTTATTATTGAATATTTGGGCTAAAATTTAATATATGTGTCAAACAGAAATTTCAGGAATATATAATTGGGAAATATTATTTTCTTATGTACGATTTATTGAAGGTACTTTCGGAGTGAATATCCGTATTGGTAATTACAATTAATGTTTTTGACGCAGAGTTATTTTTGGAGAAATATGTTATTTATTAATTGATTTTTACCTTAATCTGCATTGAAATTTTTATTGATTCATATTGAAAAAATTGGTTAATATGAGTGTCATACAAGGTAAAATTGGGAATTCAGATAGCCATAGCAATGGGATATTATTTAGGAATATGTCCTTATTCGATTGATTAAGCCGGAGCGAACAAATTTTTACAATTGAGACCGATCACAACCCTTTGGTTCGGCTGAAATCAAATGCTGGATCAAATCCGAGGTTGATGAGATGGTCCCTAGAATTACAACCCTTTCAATATAAGGTGATACACAAGGCAGGAAAAAACCATTCGAATGCTGACGCTCTTAGCCGAAGTGAAACTAGAACTAAGAGTACGAATTAAAAGGGCAGAGATAGTTTTCCCTTATTAAGTTGTATATAAAATGTAGGTTCTTTAAGAAAAGTGCAGGAATGCCAAATTTTAAAAGTGTTAATTGTATATATTTTTTGTGTTAAATTAGATATCAGAAAGATAAAAATTTAATTTGGTAAAAGTGAATATGCCTCTGTTAGTATGAACAAGTAGGTAAACAGAGAATTTTTCTCTTCAAAACCTCTGAAAAAATTTCACTAAAGGGGGGGGGAGGTTGTAATGTTTCCTTCCAGAGCTTAATTCCCATGAGAAGAAAAAAGTGCCGGCCCTTACTTGGCGTAAACAGCAGGAGAGTTGACACCTGGACATCGCTAACGAGACGGCGCAAGAAGAAGACTTCACACAGAGGTCGCCACAATGTCGATGAATAAATCACTGTCACGCGACATTAGCGGTACCTTTGGTGATTCCTGAATAGGCTGGTGGTGACGAAACTCCGACCTTCCCAGAATGAAGAGGTGGACCATTCGGAAGGTGAGTTGGTCAACCAGAGACTGATTATCCAGTGAAGGAAAGATGGAGGGGCTTCACCATCACCCACCCCTGAAGGAGTGAATAAAACTGAGGAACGGAGAGAATTGGAATTCTGAATTTTTTGGAGATCTCGAACGAGTTCAGGCTCCGGGTACCGAAGAAAGCTGTGTGATCAGCGGATTGAGTCCTGAACTGAAGTCGGACTTTGATAGACAACCCGAGGAATCGGCATCCTGAACTCGGCTCTTGAACTTGCGAGCACTCTGGTAGTCTCGTGGTTGGTATCACGTTGATCGGTGGAAGATCATCCGATAATTACTAGTCTTCCTGCACATGTCATGGAACTTTGACGTTTTAGAACTATGATTTGTTGATGCTTTGTAAATAATCATATTTAATCAAGACTTCTCATGGAGATGTCGTCTTAATTATTGCTGCAGTAAATAAAAGTACTTAAACCGTGAATATTATTGTGTCACATTAGCAAGACATTACAACATTTCTGTTTTAAAAATTTTATACTTTCTATAAATTATATCACTCTATGAATTATAGGGAATTAGGCTGTATATCAGTGACATTTAACTCTATCTGCATAAAATATTTTACAATATTTCCTTACCTTGTAATTTATGTGTAATTTTAATGTCTTGGGAGATTCACTCGTATTCGAAAACTCTCTATCTCGAATTTTTTTGGGGTCCTGTGATTTCCGGATATCGAGAGTTAACTGTACAGATAAAAATACAAGCAAACATAGTGACTAATATATTTAACTAGTATTCACAATATAACTTTCATATATTTCTTAAATTTATTAATCAAAAATTTTACAACTAGTAAATTTATATGTTTTATCTAGTATCTAAGTGACAAAGCTTAAAATTCACTAGGGCAGTTATTAGGATAAGCTGATTGCAGCAAAAAAACTGTGAGATTCAAACATGAATTAAAAAATTACTATTACTGTTATTAATTGTTATGACGATGAAAAAATTGTATCCTTTATTATTTAAGCTAAATAAGAAATGCAGAATTATAAAAGTGTAATTTTATAAATTTTAGATTCATTCATTTATGGGTGTAAAACTGAAGTTAACAAAATTACAAATGAGAATTTCGTATTTATAATTAAATCACATTAGAAGATTAAAAAATGTTTAACTTAATAATAGTATAAATTAACCTTATTGGATTTAATTTATTTTGCAAGACAAACGGAGGGGGGGGGGGGGGAGGATCTGACGGAAAAAGTTATAAGTCTGCTTGCTGGAACGAAAGGATGACATCCAACTTCAAATGACGAAAGTTTTATGGGCGAAGACATTATTCCAGATTTTATCGAGTCTAAAGCTTGAATTAGACATCTTAATTATAATTAAAACATTAAAATTGAAGTAATAAGTCTAAAATTTAAATTTAGAATAAAATTATTTGAAATAAATGAAAATATATACATTATAGACATTATATCCAAAAGAACTTTAGGCTTGGGCATGACGATATCATTTCTTAGAATTAATTATTATCATGTTGAGAATAATAAACTTCAAAACTATCTTTTCGCAATATGCAAAAGAGAAGTATATGGAAAAGGTATAATTCATTTATGCAAAAATCATTTTTTGAGGAAAAAAATCTGCTGTAAACGTAGCAGAACATTTGAGATATACTTCATAATTTAAATCTTCTTACATGCTTATTTAATTCTTTAGCATTTTAAATGTAAATTCTTTTAGAAAATCTTTGCTATTTTAACGACAGTTAATGAATTTTTTTTTCAATGTCAATTTAAGATCTCTTTGCAAGGTCTGCAAGATCCGTTTAATTTTTACCAGAAATTGCAAAACTTTATGCGGTCTTTTCTCTCTCTCTCAGTTTTTTTTTTCGTTTGGCAGAACAATTGCATCTAGGTTTTGCGAAATAAAAATTTAAAATAAACATTATGGCATTTTGATCATACAAGTTATGCAAAAATTCAGTACAAAAATCAATCCAAAGAACGTCTTTTTAAATTTTCTTGAGAGCACTTACACTACGCAAAAAATGGAGGTATATTTTCCGTTCTTCATTCTTTGCTGATTGAAAATAGGAATGACAGTTCTGCTAACCGTTTATGACCAATTTCCGAAGAAGCTGACAATCATTCAGTATGAAGGATGCATACTGTGAGAAACCATAGGAACCATCGGGTCAGAAGAAAGAAACAGGAACCCTGCGGAGATAATTATCCCTAACCATCTTCCCATATTTCTCACCCCACCAAGAAACTAATTTTTGTCCCGGTAGGGTGGGAGCTCTAAACTAGTTACTGATTTCGAGATGAGGGTTTCGGCCAGAAAATTTCTGAAATATAATATTACTTGTTATTTTGTCGCACCTTGAGGTTTCCGGTTGTAAAAATGACTCCATCCTTAGGATTTCCCCATACTTTGTTGAAATTATTTCGATTTTTAGGAATCTTGGGAATATGAGCTTCAAAAAATCCTACTTTTATATTAAATACAACTCATTAATTCCTTAATTTTTCGCCCCCTTGCAATTGTGCCCAGGGCGCTTGCCCCACCTTAGTTACGCCACTGAATACCATACAGATGAGTGCTCTCTGGACACGCATTTGGACAGAGCTTCTGCCAGCATCCAACTGGGGTCTCAGGAACCGTTCATAGTTATGGTTAGAGACAAATCTGCGACAATCTCAGAATTCTCATGCTCTCTATCACAATGTGTCATTAATCACATCCGGTCATTCGACTGGCAATGTCCACTTCACATCTGGACTTCATTTAGGAAAGCAATTAGAATTTTCTCTCAACAATGGGGGTTTGCAGAACGACTACACTCCTAACTAAATGCTATTTTCTTTACGATTTTCATTAAGTATGGTTTTCACTATAACATGTAAAATGGGATGAAGCGAGATTATATTTATACAACACGTTTTCACAAACTTAATTGAAGAAAAGGAAGTCAATGCAATTAAAACTTTTGTCTTATACCCTTATAAAGTATTGTTAAGTAACTGTAATGTCGCTTCCTTGAAATGTTAGTCTTATGGTTGGAAAGAGACATTTACAGGGGCTTTATTGGTTGTCGGGGGAGATCTATCCAATACCCCCGGACCTTGGCGACAGAATGAAGGATCTCAAAAATCAAGAATCATCGTCCTTCTCTATTAGCAACGGAGTTATAGAGATTGCTCTAGATGATTTTATGTGACGTCACGCCCTGTCGGAAAAGGGTACAAATACCGATGTGCTTAAACGGAAAATCAATCGCTTTGAAGTTCTGTTCGTAGAGCGAATTGTTCAGCTGTTAGACGCTGAGAGCTATTGATAGTGCTGTTTCTGCTATTATAAGTGATTTGCTGTCTGCTTGTGTAGCTAATTTGTACAAGTGCTGTTTTCCTTGTTACCTGTGCTTCGTGTTTCCGTGCAACATAGCGTCGTTCTCCTTTATCCTGCTTTGTTGGGATGATTTCACCGTACACTCACTGGACAATTTTCGTAACTTTATTTTTGAAAACCTGCAAATGTAGCTATAAAGAAATACATTGTCCTGTGCAAGAAGAAAATAAGTATATCAAACCGTCTGCGTTAGATTATAAAAATGCTGTGTGCATCATTGTATAGTTTATTTATCATTCGAATTATTAATTTTACTTCCAAGGGTTGCAAATCTATACTCATAAAAGGCAATGTTTGTATGCGTGTGTGTGTCTGCGATGTCCAGACGAATCTATCGCACTTACAGCCATGAAATTTGGCACACAGGTAGTCGTAATGGTGACTAAATGCACCTCGAAGCTGAAATTTTAAAATTTAATCTTGAAAATCTTTTATTTAATGTTTTGTGTTGTTTTGGTTGATTTTTCGCACTAATTTCTCAATAGCATTATTTTCGATAATTGTACGAAAAAAAATAGATACACCATCGGAAAGAGCACGCGATTTCCGTTCTAATGAAGTTAGTTTTTAATTTCTAACGTAATTTACTGAACTTTGAGAAATTTTTAAAAATAGTCTGTTTTGCCATCGGAATGTTATTTTTGTTTTTAAATTTGTTGCATCCAACTTTCTAATAACACTATTATTTTCAATTTTTTTCAGTTTATAACTAGAACGGTTCTGTCGGATTTAAAACAAGTACGGTTAAAATATCTTTTTCCGTTTTTTTAATTAATTTTTTCCTGGGCAGATGAAAGTTATTTTTCTCGAGCTAATTTTCTCCCTCAACACTTTTCCGAAACGCAGCTGGCTATGTGATTGGTTGAAGGGGAGGTGAAGACATAACCTTGAATTGGGTGACTGATTATATTTTTCGGCAGTATCTTAACGTATTTATTCATCAAGCATACTTTGCTTGCAGTATAATAATTTTCACGTTGCAATTTTTTAATATTGCTTATCGCGAAAACAAATATGCGGGAAAATCAATAATGCGTATCTTTTGTTTTCAAAACTTTTTCATGTCATTGTGGGCGGTTTTTTTTTTCCTTTTCATTTTGTTAAAGTCCTGATTCCATGGGCAACGCCGTGCGCGTACTGCTAGTCTTAAATAACGGCAACGGACTTTTTATATCTTTCGTAATTGAAAACTTATATTTTATTTAAACTAAATTTCGTATAATTATACGAATAGTAAGCTAATCGAAATTTATTTGGGAAGAAAATATTCCCACGTGAAAGTTCCCTTGTTTTCTCTTCTCACTTATGATGTCTTAAGAGAGTTTCTAATATGTTCTGCTCCTCTTATAGTTCGGTTATTTTGATGTAATAGCTTTAATATCTTAAATATTAGCTTTTAAAGTGAATAATTGAATCTTGATTGCGCTTAATAAAGTATATGAAGTCTTCTTAAGAGTTTAGTTTAGTTATATTAACGTCCCGTTTCGAAGCAACACGAGGGCTATTTTGGGACAGACCTCGTAATTTTGAACCTCGGTCAGATGACGAGGACGACACCTGGGCTGGCACCCCCCTCTCCAAGCTTCCACGCCACACCAACGGGAGGACGTTTGACCACTACGTATGATTTAACGTGTAACAGGCTCCATACACAGCGGATCTTCAGTGGAATCGGGTCTCGAACCTGGAACCCTTCGGCCCCAAAGCCGAGACATTACCACTAGGCCACCGCGACCCTGAAGTCTTCTTAAGAATAGACTTCTTTCAATGCGAATTCAAAATGGTGAAAAAAAACCCCTCAAAATGTACCGAACACTTAGTCAAATTAAAAAAAAAAAATCGCTACAAATCAGTAGAACAGCTTACAAATTCTAAGCTAATTTAAAATACTTTTCGAATCGGTATTTAACATGATATCATTCGGAAATTTTCGAGATGCAAATTTCGGTAGCTGTAAGCGTGAAGATATAGTTACATTCGATAAAATAATTACAGATCAAGAACTAATTCGAATTTTGAAAAAATCGCGACAAGAATGTTGTTGTATGACCTGGATTATCCAAATTTTGTGAATCTAGGTGAATTAGTTATTCCGTTTCACTCACAAGAAAAAAATCATTGTTTAATTATAATAGAAGATAAGCTCGTGCGTGGTGCATAAGGGTACATTTTAATAAGCTATTTCATAACAAACATTTAGTGCATTGTTTTGATAAATGTAACCTTTAGATTTAGTGATATTGATTTATTTAAAAGAATTATCAGGGGATATAAAGGTTATTTCTAGTCCTTTATATACATTAATTATTGCAGATCATTTTAGAATTTAGATTATTATGAAATTATCTATATAATACGTATTTATGTGCATACAAGTTCTAAAAGAGATTAAGCGATAATCGAGCTCTTTATATCTGTGATTACTCTCACCAAATTTTCACTCATTTATCTACTACTAAATCAAGAAACAACATGAAAAGTTATGTTTTATGGCCCTCAGATATCAATAAAAAATACGAACAACATTGTTGTAGATCTTCAAAATATAGTAAATTAATTTTGAATTCATGGACTAAAATATGTGTAGACATCAAATAAATTGAAGTCACGAATATAAAACAGACATCTAAAGATAATCAACTTTTATGCAAATACAGTTACGTCCTGTTTTTAGAAAATCGCAAAGTGAAAGTAATGTTCCCTTCATTTTTTTCTTTCTGTTTGGCCCATCAGTGATTAGTTAGTTATCTAGTGCTATTGACACGGGGCCAGGGTTGACAGATCAGAATGGCCAAAGAAGGCCAAACTTACTTAAAAATCAGCCGGCCAATTTTTTAAAATTGATTGAAGCACTTAACCTTCGTTGAACAAGCTCTTGATAAGGGTTTATTTCCCGAAACGAATCTCATTAACTATTATTAACCTTCCAGCGGGCGCGCTTACGCAAATTTTACGACATATCGTGCATCGTATTACATATATATCTATCGTGTTATTTTACAAAAATAAATGCAACTTTTATTTATTCTATCTGTATTTATTAGCCCAATAGTAAACAAAGATGTTATAAATAAAATTGCACTTAAATATATAAACTAACGTTATAAATATGTAATACGATGCCCAATGCAAGTATCTCTTGCAAACGCGCGCCCGCTGGAAGGTTAATATAAAAGCATTCTGCGAAATAATAAGGCTTTAACATTGAAATTCAGTTTTTGAAAGAATTTATCGCCTAAAATAAATTTATAGGCGATAAATTCCTTTGAAATGCTGTAGCTTTACTGAAAACCAGCCATCTTCGGCGATCAGCTTGTTCTCCGGGAATATAATTTCAATTGAATCTCATATGAATAATTTGATATTCACGGTCCCCTCCCTTAACAAAGTAATTTTAAATTTCAAATTGTGATAGACATTTAATCCGTGTTCTTTTAGAAGCCTTGCACCTATTCTGTTTGTTGTCTACAACAGAAGTTCCCAACCTGTGGTACGCGTACGCCTGAGGGCACGAGAATGTAATGTTGGTAATGGCGGAAAACACAAAACATAAGGATTTAATTAAGGGATTAAAATGAAAAAAGGCATAGTTTGTGTGAAAAATTTTTGTTTTTCCAGTCCGAAAGCCTACTGGATAGCAATGAAAGAAGAGTATATATACATGTAATAATCTCACTTAATTTTGCTTTAAATTCTAATATTATATATTTTAAAGTCTTAATGTATTCCAAAATCACTTTTCTTAAACTCCAGTTCCGTTTTTAATTCCCGCGCTGGAGGTATATTAAATCTCTCGTTTTGGCATATCTATTATTAAAAGAATATTTTAATCGTTTCCACGCGCACACAAATCGCGAAATCAGCGGCTTATTGCCGCCATGCATTTTCCCTAAAACACGTAATATACTAAAAATAGCTATTATTCCTTTCACTTTGATCACATGTCTATATGTTAAATCCCTACCTGAGAAAAAGCAGGGATTTTCTGTTGTCTTTTGGCTTAAAAACTTCAACTGAGATGTACGTACATTCCGACACTCTCCCATATTAAAATAAAAACTAGTTAATAAATCGGCCTGTTTTTTTTTTATTTAACGACTACAACAACGAATACTTTGCATATATATATATATATATATATAACAGTAATAATGCAATAAAATATTTAATTCCTATCACTTGTAGAAGGAACATAGTCGTTTCAAGCGTATATTAATCCTTTGAACTACAAATTTGTGTAACCTCTAATTAGATGACATCACCCATTTGGGATATTTTTACAATCTCTATCTATTTAAGATGGTAAAGGATACTTGAGAAATTTAAGCGTGTCCGAGTGATTCTTGTATTTAAAATTAATTGTTACGTTGACTTAATTACGGATTTAAATAGCAAGAATTCTGTAACTCGATGCATGTGTCAGGCACGTTGTTGCAAGCGAAGGGGTTAGCGGGTCTATTCTGGTACCCCGGTTGGGTTGGGAGACGTCACTTTTTCCGCACGTTAACAACGGGAACAGTGACGTTTCCCAACCCAATCGGGGATACCAGAATAGATCCGTAATAACAAATATCGCCATAAGCTCGACGCAGTTCCAGGTACAAAATTATATCTATCTTCATTAGAACCTAATTTTATAAAACTCAGCTCGTTCAAACAAGCTTAACCCTTTACACTCCGAAAGATAATAAAATGTATAATTATACACGTGTGAGTGTAAGGATTGATTTAGCGTTTTAAGAAGCTGAAAAATATTGTTATTAATGTGTTTCAATTCCTAAAAATTAATCTGTGTGTTTTTGCTATTACAAGGCTTTTTATAATAAGCGCTATCCACCAAGAAGTTTAAAAGGTGCATCGTTCAGAATGTCGAGTCTGACTCGCCATAAGGGTTAAGGATAGCATTGAAGTTTTATCCCACTTGAATAGTTGATTATCACGGCGAATAATGCTAGCTTTTATCATAAATCAATGCGAAATTATTTGAGTTGTTTTCATTTGCTACGACGTAGATTTGGTTTGGTTTAGTTATATTAACACGAGGGCTATTTTAGGACGAACCTCGTAATTTTGAACCGCGATCAGATGACGGGGACGACACTGGGCTGCCACCCCCTCTTCAAACTTTCGCTTTACACCAGCGGGACAACTGACACCTTACGTATGATTTAACGTGCAACGGTCCCTCTATACGGAGGATCTTCAGTGGAATCGGGCTGCCAACCTAGATTTCTTCGGCACCGCAGCAGAGAACTTACTATTAGGCCACCCCGGTCCCGTCACGACGTGGAACTAACGCTGTTAACCCCTTGGAAATACGATTTTATTTAACCTCCTAATTAGGTGCCATCACCCATTTGGAATATTTTTTATTATTTCAATCCATTTAAGATGGTAAAAGATACTTGAGACATTTAAGCGTGTCCAGGTGATTTTTGTATTTAAAATTAATTGCTACGTTGTTTTAAAAACGCATTTAAATAGGAAAAATTTTGCAATTCCATGCGCGTGCCAAAGTCGTCATTGTATGCTAAAGGGTTAAAAAATGGAATAAGCTGTAAACTCAAAAATGAATACTACAACAATCTTATATATTAAAATTCGAACGTCAACAAACATATGTATCTATGTCCTTCTATCTTCTCACGAACCACTGAATCCTGAAATGAGCCGTAAGTACCAAAAGATGGAAAATAATCCAAGGAATCCATTTCGACTATTTAAATTCCGAAATTGTAATTAGTTAAAAGATATTAATTAAAAACGTCAAAATGAATGAATTGACGTACTGCCATCTACTAGCAGCATGGTGAATTCATTCACGGCGGATTCTTTTCCCCCTTATTATTTGTTTTCGTATCCCGTGTTGCATTTTTTTATTTATTTAACGGAAGTTGGTATTTCTTTTTGAGCGAGCTTCTGTGTTTGGATTTATTAACAATGGAAAAAAAATAGTTTTCATGCTTTTTTTCTTTCTTTTTTTGTATTAAAGTGTTTAATTTCGTAACGTTTGTTAGGGAAAGTAAGTGACAATATTTGTTGATTATAGAGAAAAACGGAGGCGGGGCATATGAAAATATATGGATCCCAAGGTCTCACGTGACCTCACTTCTCTCCGCCCGGGAATATACTATTATTCGTGATAACCCGTGCAACGCCGGGCCGCTAGTTATTAAATTAATTCGTGTTGTTTGACTCGTGTTAAGTTGAAACTAAGACCTTAACATTATTAATAAAAACTTTTTTGAGCAAAGGGATAGTTAGGGGACGGGGGGAGGGATTTGACAGGAGGGATACTCAAAAATAAAACGACTAATCAAGGGGGGAAATAAAGGTCGGGAACCGCTTATTTAAAGAAAAAAGTTTGAAAAACAGTACTTGTCTTTTAAAAATTCTTTTTTTTCTCTTTTCTTTGAGAAAAGATGTCATATTTGCTTGCTTGGATCTTTCAGCTTTTTTCAATTTTATTTTTAATTGGAAAAGTTAATCCCTAATCGATCCGTCTGTAGTTGTTGAGTTGAACGCGCAATAATATTATAGTACGCCTTTCTATACTGTATTTTAGATTAGTACAAAAATCACTTATAAATCGTTCAGAGTTAAAATTGATATGCTTGGGGCCAACATGGCTTCATACTTCGTGTTTAGTGACCATGGCCTCTTGAATACTCCACCCCAGTTTATATTTTCACTTTCCAGCGGTTTCACTTTCACTTTTCTCTCGAAGCTAGAAGTCAGATTTTCGTAATAATACTTGACTTGACCATCAACCGGAAGAAAGAGTTCCGTCCTCTGATTACTCGAAGGCCGGATTTCAAGTCGCGACAAAAAGCGGGGGGGGGGGGCCCCTCACTTTTGGCGGACAAATGTTTATTTCATTTTAGCTGCCTGAAGTTAGGAATTATAAAAAAGCTATCTGATTTTGTAACAATTTTTAAATTTTGTTTTTTACCCCTATACTCCCGGGTACTTTTAAGTGTCTATAAATTTTTTGCCTCCCCCACACTTTTACCACCAAATCGCTGCCATTGTGAAGGGATGTCGCATGATCGTTGTTGTGCATCTTCAATGGTGGTTCAGTGGTGCACTTTAATTATTACGCCAATTTAGGTAACAATAACAAACTTTAATAAACAACCATAACAACAGCTTAATTTCCAACCGAGATTGAATCTCGGTTCTTACCAGTATTATTAGGGCTGGCGTCTCCCTTCCATCCAGAACGTAGTCTGCCTCAATTCCATTAACACCCCCGAGTCCACAAGTGGGGGTTCAGAGGCCATCTGGTTTTTATTACCAATGACATTTTTCCCCCTCTTAAGCGGGGTTTACACGCGAACAGTAAAACCGACAGTAAGAGATGACGCATGCGCAGAATCATAAAAGTTTTAACCGGGCCACGGCAAGTCTCTGTCCGAACTTGACAGCGACATTTTACTGCCGGTTTTACTGTTCGCGTGTAAACCCCGCTTTACACGTAAACAAACTTCCTTTTACTTTCTTGGGTTGCATAGCAGCGCCCTCTATTTCACGCTTTTCAACAATCGTTGCTCATTGAGTCTTGTTCATTTATCGTTTGTTGTTTTCTGTTTTTATAAGAGATGAGACAGCAGGCCAGTGCTTAGCCTCGGGTCCCGATTCGGCTCTCGGCCGTCCTGCTAAGGACATTGAAAGACGAAAAAAATAGATTTCTTTCAAGCTGAACGGGCTACCAACCCGGCTGCTCAGAGGGGTTTGAATGGTGGGGTTATTTTATTATTATTTCTAAGGGCCAATAATTCCGTGCCTAACAAAAGTGACCGACGAGAGGCGTGACCACTAAGCAGATATGGCCTCTTCGAGAAGTTATCCTGTATATGCAAACATTTGATAATGAGTCTGCTTATGAGTATGTTTCGATTCAGTAAGTAATTTATTGGATTAGTTTAAATTTAATTAGTTTATAGATTAAAGCTGACAGTTGAGTTTACGGACAGAATTAAAGAGGTGCTTAGAACAAAGAGTAGAACAGGTAAAAGACTAGACTTTCAAACCGAACGATAACTGTTTTATCAAAAGATTGTCTCTGCAAATACTTCTTCCTTGGGGGGGGACCATTAAGACCAAGCAAATGCAAGTTTTAATTGGAAGCCTTTTGCAACCAACAAACCCCGGCAAGCCAGCTGGTCGCTAAAAGGAGGCTGATTTAAAATAAAACTGAAAACCAAAACGACCCCTGACAATCGCTCTTGTCCCAATATTGACGAACTGATATACCCCATTTGCTTCAAAAATTTTTATGTCTTGAGATTCTAATACGCAAGGCTGCTGATGTCTTATATTATCACTGGGGTGAGCGAGGACACACCCCAGAATATCTTTCTTTTAACAGGCATGCATAGAATTGATTCAGCAGTTGTTCAAAGAATGTCTTAACAGATTACCTCCTGTCCTGCCATGGTAATTCCCGTGATATTTTCGAATGACAGTCGCCGCACAGCTCGAGTGCTAGCAATAGACAACTGAACGAAGCACGA
>BGPR01032367.1:0-17539 GCA_013235015.1 Araneus ventricosus | reverse complement strand
TCGACTTCAGATATTTTTTCTAATTTTGGCTTAAACTTGATCTTTCTTCTCTGAAGAGTATGTTTATTCTGATGGTATTTCAAGAACTCTTTTGTCAGTGGAATATTAGGCTTAGGTTTTTGTTTCTTCAAAGGGACAAATACTTTGGTTGTTTCTTTTGGGATGATTTCCGTTTGCACTTCTTTATCCGACAAGTAGCTTGACGTCTGACTTTCTTTATTTTCGGATACTCGGAGAGAAGTTTGGACATCTTTATCTTGCATACTTTTGGACATAGTTTCAGAGGATTTTATGCTAAATTCATTTTGTTCAATTTGAGTGCATACATCTCTTTGTATCACAGCAGCTTGAGTCGATGTTTCAAGAAACTGGATTTTTTTCAACCTGTGTCGATGCATTATTTGTTTCATGTACTGTTTGAGTGCATTTTTCTTCACACTGATGACTTTCTGTCTGACTGAATGCGTCTGTCTTCATCTGCAGTTTACCCTTCTTGGTTTTCAGTACATTCAGATTTTCATTTTCGATGGCACGATTCAACATAACTAGAAGGTAACCGAATACGATCAAAGGTATCATGTCAAAAAGATCTGCAAATACGACAAACTTAATCATGATCCACAACCATGGGGTGGCTGTCATCCAAGCAATAACTTTAGGAAGATCCATCACAATAGACTAGAAGATGATAACAATTATCTACGGAAATAAGGCAAAGAATTATTTATTATTTTGAATACGGAATCACATGCTAAATAGCATTTCTGAAAATCAACTTTTTGTCTCCAAATCACTCTATAATCTGCAATCAAAAACAATTCATTTTAAGACCATTCTTTATTTTGAGTCTTTGTCGAAACCTGCAACAATGAAACAATGAATTTATTCTTTGACAACAATATAACAACAAATATATTTTCAACAATTTTCATTTAAAATCTTATTTTTGCAATTTGTTATTGTTGCTTTCATTGTTGGGAATACATCTGTATATTTAAAATAATTTGTAAAACTATAGAACCTACCCCCAATAACAACCACTGTAGAGATTTTGAAAATTTCATATGGAAAATAATGATTCCTAAATATGTTTTCAATTGTCTTCTGTTATACACCATCTCCATTTTCGAGAGATTTCCCAATCCCCAACCACTGCACCGATTTCTATAATTTTCATTTCATATGGTAGCTTATGACGTCGAGATGTGTCGTCAGTTCTCTCCTGCATTCGAACACCTCTATTTTCCAGAGAAATCGAATGAACTTTGCTCTATTGTATATTGTCTATTGGGAAAATATTTGAAATACTTTTCCAGCCCCAAACACTGGAAATATTTCAACAATTTTTCTTTCATATAAAAGCATATGCTATATATATATGTCGTCAAAGGACATCTGCCATCCACCACAATCCATTTTTGGAGAAATCGAAAAGACACAATTTCACTGTACATACTATGTGAAGAAATACCTTGACAGAGTCCTCCAGCCCCAACCACTGGACATATTTCAGAACTTTTTCTTTCATATTAAAACATATGACACATAGATATGTCATAAATGATCCTTTGTCACCCACTGACCTCCATTTTCGAGATATATTGCAAAATAAAACTTTTTCAGTGTCTCTTAAGCCTCTACAACCGCCAATTTATTTGTCCAAATTATAAGAATATACTTAAGCTTTTAATATCACGCCCGAATAGTTGGTCGCCAAAGGCAGCGTATATTTTTACTATTTGAACAAAGAATCTCTATTTCGGAGCAATGAAGCTTTTAAAGGAATCGAATTTTATATGCTATCGCAATAAAGTCTCTAGTATGCGTAGAGTGAAAAAGCGAGCGTCCTCAAATACACATACAGGGTGTTCCAAAAAAAGAACAAGCATTTATTTCCTTAAATATTGCACCTTGACATGTACTTCCAATTATAAAGTATCATCAAATAAGTTAGGAATTTGTGTTGAAACACTTTGGCTTCTGTGGTAGCTGAATATGAAAAGTTTAAAAAATTAAATTTTTATACGTTCCCCGCAGAGCAAAAGTGTCAGTGAGTGAAATGTTTCTCCTACCCTCATCTATAATATAGAACAGAAAATTCATGTGTCTGTCGGTCGGTCACAAGAACTCCTGCTGGACGGTGAAAAGTAGCGACATGAAATTTGCACATCACATTCTAGGGTGCATTTCAAGGTCAACTTTGCTATTTTCAACTTTTCAAATTAATTAATTCTTAAGTTATTTAATTAAATAACGAATATTAGCTGCTCTTAAGCCTAATGTTTAGACGCTTTTTGCCAATAACTTTTGAAATATTTATCTCCATAATTATTTTTGCACCAACTTTAAGAGAAAAAAATTATATTTTTAATGATACTAACTCCATTGAAGTTCAAATTTTTCTCCATTTGTAATTAACATTCTAAAATTCATTTTAAACACAATCTTAATATAAATGAAAGTAGTTGTGACTGCGTATGTGGGTGTGGGGCTGTGTTCCATATCTCCTCCTAAACCGATGGACTGTTTTCAACCAAATTTTGCACACTTATTGTTAAGACAAGGGAACGACACTTATGAACTTTTCTAAGTTCAAAATTTAATTAAACAGTCAGTTAATTAGAAATTAACAGAAACTGTTTTTCCGCAGTAACTTTGGAGTAAATTGTTTCACAAAAAATATTTTTATACCATCTTAAAAGTTCATACTTTACCTTTCCAATAATACCAATTGTGTCCAATTCTTCTTTCAATATTTATTAATTTTTCAAAATTTTTTGAATGAAAAAAATTTTGATTGAAATTTATAAATTTTCCGTTGCTAGGCAACGGTGAGACTTTGAACTACTCTGCTTTTATTTTTCCGATATTTCTGTTTATTTTGTAAATATTTCTTTATCTATTTATTATTTTCGTGCAATTTTTTCTTTAATTTAATTAATTTTTTCACAATTTATTATTCAATGGCTGATGCAGTATATTTTTACCATTTATTATTGAAACGCTCAGTAGTCTGCCTAAGTGTGGAGTTCGCTTAAACATTATAACCTCAAACTAAAAAAAATCATAAATTTACATTTCAAAAATATTTAATTTTCAGAACTTATTTTGGTTTTATCAAGACTTTCAAGGAAATGCCTCGCATTTTGTGTTACTTTCTTATCTGTTTCTGTGGATAAAATTTTATGAATTTGTAAACTTGGTTCAGAAACAACGGCTAGATTTTTATATAAATAAAATGCATTTTGACTACGTGTGTGCGTGTATGTTTCACATCTCCTCCTAAACCACTGAACCGATTCCAACCAAACTTTGCACACTTATTATTTAAGGCAAGAGAAAGATCACTGTTAACTTTTGAAAGCCCAAAAGTTAGTTAAAATTTCAGTTTATAAAAATTCGTCGAAACTAATTTTACACTTTATTGAATTTCAGAAAATTAGCTTATTATTGACACAAATCTCATTTCCGTACAATTTGTTTCTCTCTTTTTAAAAAAATTTCAAATTTAATTTTATGCACAATTTACCTCAATATTTTTTATTGTTGAAGAACAAGAATGGTACGAAGAATTGCTGCCATAATAAAATAGCACAATTCTGGAAGAACATGTTTAAAAGAAAATTTCAAAGTAGACGATTCACAATGACGATAAATAATTTATATCAGGAACAACTATTGATATGGTTTATTTCAATGCTTTCAATTAATGAAAAATTAGCAATTTAATTTAATTGTTTCAAAATATTCACTAAAACCTTTCTAATAATTCAGTATTTTTTAAGAAAATATGAAGTATCTATATAACAAATAATTAATAATTTATAAAGAAAAGTAACTATCGACGCTTTTTAAAAATAATCTGGTTCAATTAATATTTTCATTTTAATTCAAAAACGTTTCAGATGATAAAAGGATTTTGTGTATTATAATATTTTGTATAATAGTAGCTTTTACATTAAAAGTATTAGACATGAAAGCAATTTTATCTGGAGCAAGGCCGGGCGTATCTGCTAGTTTGTATTAAAATTAAATTCAAACCAAATTATTATTTCATGAAATCCTTTATTCACGTGTTTTGACACTGTAAAATTTAATATACGAAAATATTTTCTTTGGATACTTTTATTTCCGGTAATGCCTTTCAAGTAGTTTTACAAGTAGTCAAAGTCAAGTAGTAACAAAAACACAATGACATAACTAGCTAAAAATTGTTTTCGACCCCGTTAACGCTAAAAGTACGAGTGGAATGGCTATAAAAGCGGGTAAACCTTTGAGCCTGTCAAAGTCAGAAAACAATGTCGTCACGTTTTTTTAAAAAGGAGATTAAGTACAAACTGCTGAGGTGACTTGAAAAAAAATCAAGAATTTTGGTTTATCTCTAGGAGAGGCTGCAGCCCCATAGTACCCTACCCTATGGATTCGGCACTGATCCCGAGCCAAACAAATGTGGCCTCTGACACCGTCATGCAGAGATGGCCGTTAGAGAAGTTTTACTGTGGCATAATTGTTATCATCTCTTTATCTCAATTATCGTAATTAGTATTTAAAAAGTTAAATTAGCTTATGATATAATAACAAAAAAATAACTTGTAAGCCTGCAATCAATAATTAGTTAAATATTTCAGTCACATTTTAGACTATTTTTCTATTTTCGTTAATCAGGTGTGAGGAGGGCATGAGATTAAAAAGGGTGCACTTTTTAGAAGTAGCACACCTTTCAAGGTCACTTCGTCCTGTTGCTATCGAAGGGAGACGAACTAGGGAGGGAGAAAAAAGATGTTTTAATGGTATATCTGTCACAAGAATTCTTCCCAAACTGTGAACAGCATAGACATGAAATTTATGCGTGACATTCTGGTGTCCATTTCTAGATCACCTGTGCTTTTTCAACCTTTTAAAATTTATTACTTCTTAAAAATATTGAATTAAATAAGAAAAGTTAAGCCAATTTTCGGCGTTTTTTCTGAGTTTTTTGTCAATAACTTCTGAAATATGTACTGCACGAAGATGATTTATGTACCATCTTAATGAGCAGAAAGTTTTCGTTTAACTGATCTGAATTGAAATGGCAAATGGTCCTATCTCCCCCATTTTTAATACACATTTCGAAATTCATTTCAAACACAATTTGTAACAAAGCTTTCTGTTATTGTAAATAAATTCAGACGGAATTTTTGTTTTATAAAATCCTTCATTCCCGTGTTTTTGCCACTGTTAAAGCTATAAAAGATCATCTTTCAATATATTTGCATAGCAATCCAGTTATGTTAGTTAATAAATATCCCTATGCAATGCTTCATTTAATTTTGACAAAATTTTAAATGATCCTAATGAGGGTGTAAAGTCACTCAAGTTTATTGAGTCCTCCTCCGAAGGGAAAGGATCTAAAGAGAAAAAGAAGGAAAACTATCGGGTGATTTTCCGATCAGGCACGTAGAACCAAAAACAAGAGAATAGTACTTTGGATGATGGTAATAAAAACTATAATATTAAAGAGCTTCTGTTGCATACTTTTGCCCAATAATTGTACATTAACTAAATGTTTGATAGAGCCTGTACATAGAAAACATTGTCACGAAGAATCCCAGATGATGCTGTCTGTATTAAGAGAGGAATTTTGGATTGTGAAATGGCGTAACACTATTATATGTATAATTAATGGTTATAAGAAGTGTAAACGTTATAAAGCAAAACCATTGACTGTTGAATCTTATCGCTGCCTGAAGATCAAGTTTCCGATGCATTGGCATTTGAGGTTACGGGAGTTGACTTAGTGGGGCCACATTTCTTGAAGAACGGTTCGAAAGTTTGGATAGTATTGTTTACATGTGCTAGATATCGAGCCGTTCATCAGGAGCTCGTGGCTTCTCTAACCACCGACTCTTTTCTAATGCCTTTTCGTCGATTTATAGCTAGAAGACATAGACAGAGAACGGTTTATTCTGATAATGACACCAATTTTAAAGGTGCTATATTGAATTATCTACTTTAGATTGGGAAAAAATCGTGCTAGATGTAAACATTAATAGAATTTTGTCGAAGTCCAATCCCCCACAGCTTCCTGGTGGGGAGGCTTTTGGAAACGGTTGGTTCGAGATATTAAAGAGTTGTAGAGAAGCTCTCTCGGAAAGTAGATCTCATCCTTCGAGGCTGTGTTAAGTGAATGCGAATCAATTATAAACTCGCGTCCTCTTACTTATGTCTCTGAAAATTCAGTTGATCTTATTAATTTAACTCCGTCAATATTTTTGATTGAGAATCTAAACTTTTGCACTAATGACATAGATCTTGTAGAAACACAAAATTTCAGAAAGCGAATAAAATTTAGAACTTAACTTTTGAAGGATTTAAGGCTTCGATTCCGAAAGGAATATTTGAGCTTATTGATTTGAAAACAGAGTAAGAATAAGAATGTCCGTGAACCCCCAAATCTGTGAAGTTGTATTGATAGGAGACGATAGTAAAAAGCAATTAAATTGGCCTTTGCAGATAATATTGAAAATGTTGCCAGGTCTAGATGGAAAAGTACTTATTGTTAAAGTGAAAACACATTGCCTCAAGGCCCGTGCAGCGAATTTATCCTTTCGAGTTAGGTGTCAATCAAGTTGATTCTTTAAAGCTTGAAATGATAAATATTGTAAAGGGGACTATCTGTTCTGGCTCTTCCTCTGGTGTCATTGGACATAGACTTGATTTATTTAACCAAAATATGTGTATTTTGAGTTCTAGCATTCATTCAAAAAGTGGAGAGGATGTTAGAAGCAAGAAGCTGAGCCATTGGAGTGGGAGTCTTCATCATGCGCAGTCTTCTAGCAGCTTCCTTTAATACCCTAGTTTGGGGTCGTTGTTAGAAAAAATGTAGTAATAGTAGCTGTTGTTCTTGTTTAGTATCTATGTTCTTTGTTGGTTTTTATACTCTTTTAGATGTTTTAATAAAGTATCGATTTGCCGAGATGGGCTGTATTATTTGAGAGACACCAGATCCACAAAAGAAAATCGGGTAGATTGAAAAGACCGGCTTAGTCTTTTGCATGTGTTGTCATATTGGACGCAACAAAAGCCAAAATTTCTTCTCCATATAAGTTTTTAACTTATATAAAATGTCATGAAATTTGAACAAAAACTGAAGAGCCTGGTACGTTTGTCATAAAGATCATTAATTGTTATTAGAAATTACTTCTATACCTGTTAGATTGCAAATTGTAAAAGTGCAACTACATCATTTTTCGGATTTGCTAGTATATTAAATAATTTATATTTTTCACCACCAAAGTTTCTACTTGTCTTGTGGCAACTTTTAAATTCTCAACGTTTTTTGTGGTTTTATTAAATATCTCAATTTATCTTTTTTCTTTTCGTGATAATCAAATTAATTATTAATAGCCTTAACTTTTTATGTAATTTGTTTTAATGTTTTGATATTTATAAAATTATTAAGCACTTGTTTTGTACCGAACTATATGCTCGCCATTTTAGCGGCGGAAGCCTTTGGGAGTAAATTGGTCCACGCGTCACCTGACTGGGAGATTTTTCTTTGTGTGTGAACGTGAAGCATATTGGCTTGGCAGACAAGGAGCAAGAAGGTGGGGTTTCTGCGGGCTCCGGTATTCGGTTCTCGTCCCTGCAGATGACTCAACGATGAGAAGAAGTCACTTTAGTCTTCAATAAATTTTATCGGCTATTTTGAACAAGCGTTAGTGGAAGGAAATTTTTTGTCAACGACGCAAATTCGAACAGCAAATAGTAAGTGTAAAATATTTATCGAACTGATTCCAGAATGTATGTAGATCGATTACGCACTTCAATCGAATTGCAATGATAACTGCACCAATGTCAGTGAAATCACACGAATAATTATTTGAATTTACGAAGGCCGCCACCAATGAATGATAAGTTGAGATTGACGATAAAATGTTATTGATGAAATTCTACAAATGATATTTGTGAACTCTCATCGAAACCAGCTCTACATATTTAATGGCTACTAGCTAGCAAAATGCTTTTAATACCGTTTTAGGGTTTCTCGAGATATCATTATTTTGTTTTTATATAATGAAATGTGTTTATAAATTTTTTAAACTCGAATATGTCAAAGTAAATCTTTAACAAGATTAATTTCGGAAAGTGCTTTATGTTAAACTAGAAGTCTGCAGCAAATTGCAAAATATTTTTGTATGTATATATTATGGTTCCATTCGTTATATCTCTGTCATGTCATACGCATTTGAAATTCAATTCTTTTGTATATGCTAACCTGATGTATTAATGAGGATAATCAGGAAATCTTTCTGTTAAAGTTGGCAATGAATTTATTTAAAGAATTGTTAATAAAAAATATTTTAGTCAAGAAAATTTAATCTCTTGCCTTTTTTCTATTAGTGTCACAAAGCAATTATAAATTTTATTTCAACAATTCTTCCACTATAGGCCATGAACTTCTAGGCAGTTTAGAAAAGGCTGGTAATTTCTAGGTGATAGTATAAAATGCACCATTTATTGGTATTCATCCTTTAGCAACAAGTTAATATATCTTCAATCTTTCCTATTTTAATATATTTTCAATCTTTCAATACCCATAACTCAGAAACAAATATTCATATTGCAGTGAAATTTTGTGTGTTGTCTTGTATAATTCTGATATATGCCGGCAGAATTTCAAATCGATTAGTTGAAAATTTAAAAAAAAATGATTTTGAAGGTCCCTGGTCGCCTTAATGAATCTTCTTGATTAATTTTTTCAGTCTTGGTTAGTTAGTCAGCATTACATTTTTGGATATTTTATGGATTTCGTTTACAAACGTAGGAATAAGTCATATCGGTCGGTTATTGTTTGTTCACAAAAGACTTTAGTATCTAACAACTTCACAGATTTTGCAAAAGATAAATTAGCCTTCCTAGTACAATAATATTTAACATCCAAATTAAAAATAACCCTTTACGGTCAGGTATGGCATATGTCGTGCTCCAGTGGGTAGGCAATGATAAGCCTAATAAATAGTAGAGAAAGTGGAAAGCTCGCCACCCCTCAAACATAATACAGTGAAATCTGTGTATAACGATAAACCCGCCTACAATAATAGTTTCTTTGGTTCCGGCGGAATTCCTATTTACTCAATATATTTTTAATCTGCCTACAGCGTTTATCCCTTTATGATGCATCTGTTTATGACGATAATTTTACCTATTTAGAAATCAGTTATAGTACACTGAGAAAAAAATTCTGGCAGAAAAACCATATTTGTATGGTAATGGCATTTCTGGTAATAAAACCAGAATTCTGGTGATAATTAACAAAATTTACGGTATTTAAATCATTTATTTAATAATCTTACTGTTCGTTCTGGTAACGGTTTACGAGAATTTCTGGTTTTCGAAATTATGGCTCTTTTTACCAACATGTTTAGTAAAATTACAACGCTGAAAAGTTAATTTATCAGCAAAAACGGTTTTCATACCATATACTTCGTTTTTTTACGAGAATCACGATAAAATTACCAGATTATTCCTCAGAAAGTATCGTTCATTTTACCATATGTCTGGTAATTTGACCATGTTCAAACCTCTGACACCTACCAAATACAATGGTATTAGTGAATTCATTTTTTTTATCATGCCAGATGTTAAATCTCACCTCTTCATATAACTTCATTTCCAAACTGAAACTTTCATCACTAAGTGAAACTGAACCCACTAAACAGATACATAAAACAGACGCCACTATGGATTGATCCATCCGGGTATAGAATCGTTTCACACTTCAAACCTTCAGTAATGTTCTTATTTTGAGTGATTTATTGGTATACTTGAGGAAGAACTTTAACTACTTCCATCCAACAAAGTGCCGCCGCATCTTTCTGTGTTCGCTCGGGCATGTTTAGCATGACGGGACATTCTCTGCATGGAAAGTTTGACGCAATGCTTTTTATGGAATGTTCTAATTATCACTATGGAACCGTTGTTTTGGAACGAACTATACTGTGTTTAGCTTAGAACTAGGGGATTACAGCCTTTGTTGCTTCAAATCCCATAACCCCTCTAATTCAAGTTCAAGTTCATTCTTGCATTGGCGGTATTTGGATTAAAAACCTAACGGCGTGGGGATTTGAAGAACTGGTACAGGAGTTTACTGGTAAGTACTAAATTTTATTTTGAATTCATTTTTCGGTAATGTTGAATTAAGTATATATCTATTTAAATTATTTGTGAGTATGTATTTAAATAAAATTTCTCATTTATTGAAAGTTAAAAATTTGTCAGCTGAGTAAATTGAATGTCGAAAAAAGAAAAAAAATAAATATATGCATATATATGTTCACAAGAATACTTTATTTGTAGTTTCTTTTCATGTCACTCGTATTAAACTTTTTTTTTGTTTATGCCGAGTCGGTGGCCTTCGACCCCCATTACATTTGAATTTATAAATTAAACGTAAAAATCTTTAAATAATTAGCAAATTTCTTAGCTCATTTTCATAGCTGTTTTACGATGCTCTCATAGCTGTTTTTACGATGTGAAAAAAATGAAAATATTTTGTTCACTTCCTTAATGCATTTAATGTATTCTTCATCGATGTTCTACCAATAATTTAATATTTAATTGCCGTTTATTTTTAAATACCTTTTCCTCATAAGTCAATTAAGTTTAAGTTCGTTTTGCTACCATTTCCTGAAATAAAATGTCGAAATTTTACTTTTTTAAAAAATTAAGATTATGAATACTAGGTTATTAAACAATTATTACAAACGTATGAAGATATGTTTAATTTTATTTTCATGTGTATGGTGAAAAGGAATGCGTCAAAATTATTCAATTTGCAATAGTTTTTTTGTTACATCAGATAATGGTAAAAGCAAAAATTAAATAATTTGATATTTTATGTATCATCATTTTTAAAAGACAGACTTTTATTCACTATGACCTTTGTATTCTAAAATATATTTACATTGCTGCAATGTTTTTTCCTTTTTTTTTTTATCTCCATACTCATTACCGAAAACTTCTATTAATGGTTGTCAGTTTTAATATAGGGAATATTTGATCAGCTTGTATTTTGATTTATTAGTATTTTAATAGTAGTGTAGATGACCAGTTTTGGCCACATTGGATATGTTTTTCCAATAATTAAACCAGTAATTTCAAATCAACTAATAAGAAGCATTCAAATACTTTAAACAATCCTTATTTTACTATTTTCAATCTGATTGGTTCATTTTTCTCAAACATGTGATTTGTAAAAAAATTAAATGCATGAGCATTTATTGTAAACTCACAACTGTTAAGGTTTTTGTTAAGGAACAAGTATTTGCAGTTTTTCATCATCAAGCTCTCGGAATTAAATGATTAATCTAAAACTTATTACCCTTAGGGTTATTGAGGTAAGCTTTCTTTTTATTCTGATTTCATATCAAAATTAATTATTTTTAAGATTAAATGGGCGGTGGCCAAAACTGGTACTTGAAATTTACTATATGTGCCAGTTTTGGCCACACATAAATTAGCCGCATGTTATAAACCATTACATAAATTTAAAAATTCCTGGATGAAATAAAATCAACTAATTTAGTTTTGTTTCTAAAATAAAAGTAACTGATTTAGTTTTGTTTGTTTTCATTTTACATAGTAATGGCTCCAATTAAAAATAAGAAGGCAGGTAGCATTTCCATAAAAAAATTTTGCTACTCACTATCTAAAGTTGGTAAAGGCCATTCAAAATGGAATGTCAAAAACATCTCCATTTTGAATGTTTACCTCACATTTATGTTAGAAAATTTCAACTTGAGGAACCTGACTCGAATGATGAGGAATATTTTTTTTTGTATGCATGGATTGCTCTAATTTTAAAAATGATTGATGAATTTGATTAATGTTGTAATTAAAAATTATAAAAATACATATTTGTGGATATTGTTAGTGAGTATAATACTGCAAATTCTTGATTTGTAAGATTTTTAAAAAAAATTATGCTTTTGCAATGTTAAGTTTATTCCTCTCCCCATTTTTTTTTCATATTTTATCAAAAAAAAAATTATACAAGCATATATAATTTGTATTTTATCAACCAAATTAAATTATAGTTTGTATTTTACAACCAAATTAAATTATTCTTTTCTGCATTTTTGTTTATTTTTTTTAAACTGAAATCTGCAGCTAAAATCAGTTTAGGTAAATTTTTTTACATATCTTTATAAATTCCTCAAAAAAATCACATTTAAAATAACAGAAAATAATGTACTAAACTATATATTGCATAAAAATGATTTATTTTTACTTAAAATTCATTAAAATGTCTGTTAAAAATATAATATTAGTGTGGCCAAAACTGGTGCATAGAGGTGGCCAAAACCAATTCAGTGCAAATTGGGTAATTTATTTAAAAAATTAATAACTCAAAATCTGAAATATTCTTCAGAAAAATGTCATAACTAGCAGAAAGCCAATAAAATTTGCTAAAGAATAGTATATATAGTAGTAGTAAAGAATAGTATGATTTAAACAGTCATCCACTGTGAAATTTCCATTTCAAATTTTCTCTTAAGGTTGCCAAAACTGGATCATCTACCCTATAATTATTAACATTAGGATAGTGTTTGATACCTTATTGGACTTTTAAACTTTGAATTAGATTTTAATCTAATCTAAATGTGAGTTTGTTTTTCCTTTTTTTCTGATATTTTGATGTCACAAGTTTATTAATTTGCTTAATGTATAACTCGCAATACTTTAGTACCCAATTGTAGTAACTCAAAATAATTTAGTGGCTAATTGTTGTGTAGAAAGAAATTTGTAAAAATACTAAAAATGTAGTCTAGAATTTTTTGATTGATTGCAATTGTATTGAAAAATAAGTTATTTTTACAAATTTGTTCATAGAAAATGCCGGTACTCAAGCATTCAAAGACAAAAAATCAAACTACAATTATTTAATAGGACTATGTAAAATATATTATGATTGCTTTCAGGAATATAGTTTGTACTTTATAGAATGTGTAATCTTGTCTTTTAGTTTAGTTTTTGCAAAGTTAAAATAGTATCAAATTTTAAACAAATGTTTTCATGTAAATTAGATTAAGCATTAAATGAACACCTTTATTCACACTCTTACTGTAAACCTTAAGAAGGAGATTAATGGTGAGTTTTCTAAAAATGCACATTTTTGGTCATTTGTTTTGATATTCTGATGCAGAAAAGAATAGATTTTTGTCAATGTAGTCGAAAACGGCAAAAGTATTAAGTGTAATACGAATTAACAAGCTAGTATGTTAAATATTTTAGCTGCTTTTTTATGTTAACGCATATGTATTTTCACAATTCTTTCTTCAACTTTGTTGTTTTCTGTATTCTATTTGTAAACTTCTTGCATAAATATAATATGAAAATTATCAAAATCAAGTTATCATAAGAACAAATTGAAAGAATGTTCCTATTACGTTTTGTTTCCTTCATAACTTGAACATCTTTCTATTATTTATACTGTGCTTCTTAAAACTGTTATATCTAAAATTATATATTTTTTATGAAGAATATGGATGGGTGGAATATGTATAATTCTTTTTTGTGTTTAGATTTTTTTTTACTTTCATATCTATGCATTTATTTATAGTTTTTCAAAGAATTGAAAAAAGTAAATTGTAAGCAACTTATAATCGACATATAATCTGCATAGCTCCTAAACTTGAACTGTGTCATTTAAAGAGTCTCTACTTTATTTCCTATTCATGTCTTCTGTATTTTCTGAGATCTTATTTTTGGAGAAATTACTATTCTCTTTCTTTACTGGACAACTCTAAAGCAACAATGTAGTAACTAAAATTAAATTTACGCAAGTTATGAAAATATTGAAATAAATAAGATGTATAAGGTTCAATATAATTTTTGAACATATCGAATAGCTATTCTAAATATATGCTGCTAAATTATATCGAATACATAATTGAAACATTTTTAATTTGATCAATTATTATATTTATTAATTTACAAAATAAATATATAAATCTGAATGATTTTCATTTTTATTTAACTATTTATTAAGAAAGTATTTATTAAGAAAGATGCAATAGTTTTGAGTAATTGGGTAGTTTTCCACTCCAGGTTTTTAAGTACATTGTAGAGTTAAATTTCATTGCTCACACAAACATAAGGGATTTTAGAGAAAGAAACTGAGATTTTAGAAGGGAACATTACCTAAAACTCTAAATACATTTATTTATGTTTAAGTACTTTTGAAATTGGATTCACTTCTTTTGGAACAACGAGGTCACTTCACTTGATTTGTGATGTAAATATAAAAATTCTGGTATGATATACGAAATTTTTCTGTAATTCTATTTTTCGAATATAAATTATTTTTCAACAAAAAAAAAATCGATTTTCTTTGAAAGAAAAAACTGTCGCTTTTTTAAAAATATATTTAGTTTTACATATTCTTAAAACGTTCACGGGAAGCGTAGCTTAATATAATATTCAGAGAAGATTCCAAAAGTGGAGCCACTAAAACACAAAGGTCTAGGAAAGACACATGTATTCAAGGTGTCAGTTTATAAGATTGAGACAATATAATTTTTTTTTTATTTCTTTGGGAACAAAATTTTCTTCCCCTGCAAATTACCTTGAAAAATCTTATGTGCTAAAACCGCTAGCACGTTTTCACAAATCATGATCAAGACTTATAAAAATGGTGTTATTATCCAATAAGAAAATTTTGTCAAACAAAATAAGCAGAATAAATGTAATGCTTTGTTGAGAAGTTTTAATAACAGTGACTTTGAAAATGTTCTCATTTTGAGGCTACTAAGCATCTCTGTATTAATATGCGCATATCGTTTATCATATGGATTTAGTCTACCTATTCATAACAAAAGAATTGTAATTAAATGGTTAGTTTTTGAGAAAAAACAAATATTTTGAAAATTGTTGAACACGAGTTGAACTTATTTCGTTTATTACAGTTAATGGAAATTTTGTATTTATACAAATAGCACAATTTTAAAAACTCTGATCATGCTCGTTCAAAATGTACTGAATGTATAAATTTTAATACGGAAGTTGCAGTGGGAAGAAATTTAGTTTATATAAATAATGCCTCTATTGAGGTATGAAAGTCAGATAATATCAATTGAGGAATGAAAATCGGAACAAACATCTTGAATATATGTTTTATAAGCCATATATTTTGACAACCCATTTTACCTTACCCGACTCTATTCAGGGTTCCCAGAAGCCCTCAAAATGCACTAATAGGGCACTTATTTGCATATTTATTTTTAGGGGCTTAAAGGCATTATTCATAATTTAAATGATTTTTCAATATTTCATAATTTTTCTTTTGTTAGGTTACCTCAGATGTTGAAGGAGATTTGCAGTGTTGGAAATTTCGAAGCCAACAATTTCTGCACTGTATCCGAGAATGAATCGATGTAGTCAAGTCCTTACTCTTTATCGCAGAATATCACTTAATCATAACATTTAAAGTTATATCAAATTGAAAAAAATTGTATCTTGTCATTTTCTGTTATTTATTTTGTAGTTTGCTGTGTGCTAAAGATTTTTCTTATGTTCATTTGTATTTGTTCACAGATATGATCCTAATTTTTATTATATTTGTGCCTTCAACAGTTGTCTCATAATATTTACCACTTTTTCGTCATTTAAAAAGCACCTGTATCAACATGATGAATTTAAAACTAAAAATACAAATATGTTAACTTATAGAACATTTGGATTTAAATCTTTTCTAAAGTGTAAGTTTATTTCACATTTTAAGGAACATGATATTATTTTCTGCCCTCTAAAGAATTGTCAGCTGAAATATGCAGTTTATTCTTCTTTTAAGTCACATTTGTCAAGGTATCACTCTTGTTATGTGTTAAATGATTTTAAGTGAGATCTTAACACATGTCAAAAACAGAAATCAGGTACAACTGTCTCAATCAGTTCCCAATCATGTTGAAAATTTCAGGGAGAATTCAATATTGATCCCAGACTACAATAGAAATGTTGTATTATTTATTTCGAAAATGCAAGAAAAATTTTTGCTGCCCAGTTCTACAATTTGTGAATTAATAAATGCAGTAAATGAATTCCAAACAGGTTCTGTTTCATTAACTAAACAGTCTATAGTAGAAACTCTTAAAGAAAACAATGTAAATGAGAAGGTTCTAAACTTGGTTTTAAATAATCCTGCAGCGAGTAATTAAAATTCCACTTTTAATGTTATGAAATTTTAATATTCTCAGAAAAAATTTCTGAAGGAAAACTTTGGTTTGGTTGAACCTGTGAAATATATGCTCAAGTCGAAAACTCAAGTTTCAAACTACCACTATGTACCTATTATAAAAACTATTCAAGCATTTTGCAAAAATAATGAAGTTTTAGATTGTATAATGTCTACATCGGAAAGTAAAAATGCAAATATTTTGTGAGATATTCATGATGGAACCAATTTTAAGAACAACCCTTTGTTTCAGTTTTCCAAATATACAAATTTTGCTATATTTTGATGAATTTATGGTTTTTAACCCATTAAGAGGTAATCAAGCAAAACACAAGCTAGGTGCATTTTATTTTACACTAGGAAACATTCCCATCTAAGTATCGTTCTTCAGGGAAAGATATGCAGTTAGCTAATTTGTGCAAATACTCAGATATAAAATACTTCGGATCTAAAGCAGTTCTCCAACCTCTGATAAAAGACCTAAAGTTATTAGAAACACCGATGGAATAATTATTTCAGGAATACCTCATAATGTTAAAGGTGGAATTGTTTCTATAATAGGTGAGAATTTAGCTGCTCACCAAATAGGTGGCTATGTTACTAATTTTAGTACAAATGTAATTTGTTGTTGCTTTTGCATAGCAAATAAAAGCGATATGCAGGCTAATTTTACAGAATCTAAATTTGTACAGCGTACAAAACAATTGTATAAGCACCATCTGTCGTTAGTAAACAAGGATTCAATGTATACATCTGTTTATGGTTTCCTTTTAACTTTTTAAAATATTTTCATTGCAGTAACATGCTACCGCCAGATGTAATGCATGATTTACTAGAAGGTGTTGTTCCATTTGATTTGCGTTGATTATAAATTATTTTATAGTTAAGAAGTATATAACCCTATCGCAATTAAATTGCAAGATCAAGCATTCAAAATTTGGGTTTTATGATGCTGCTAACAAACCAACCATAATTTCAGAGCCTTCTCAGAAGGGTATTAAAATGATTGCTGCCCGTACGTAGTCCTGTTGAGATTTCTGCCATTATTTATTGGTCAAAGTGTTCCAGATTCTGAACCTGCATGGTGTCTTCTCTTAACATTAAAAGAAATAGTAGATATTGTTCTTGCACCAAAAATCAATTTATCTTATGTGTCTCATTTGTCACACTTGATTCAAAATCATCACAATCTTTTTAAAGATATTTCCTTCTGTTAAATTTACACCTAAATTTCATTTTCTTGTACATTTTCCACGACTTATTCTTGCATTTGGCCCACTAACTTGTTCCTGGTCAATGTGCTTTGAGGCGAAGTATTTATATTTT
>BGPR01032366.1:0-17539 GCA_013235015.1 Araneus ventricosus | reverse complement strand
GCAGCTGCGTTCCATTGAGAATTGCATTTCTTCATGAATGAAATTGTTAGCTAAAGATAGATCTAAATCAAAAGCACCAAGAAAATTAAAATGTGTTCAACTATTTTTATGGTAAAAATTGTAAATATTTTAAAATGTTTGCAATGTTTATTATAAAAATAGTTTAGTGCTTTTATTTCCAGCTTTAGTAAAACTAAAGAAATTTTGATAGCTCTTGAGTTTAAATTTCCACTTTCATTATTTCGTACCGTTGATTGCAGAACCAACATGAGCCAATTCTTTTTCTTCAAAATTACATTTATCTGTTTCCATATTCTAAAAGGGTATTTACATGATGTTTGAAAATATTACACGAGTCAAGTAGTCACATGTTTATATTAAAAAAAGTATTGATGTCAATTTACGAACACGGCAAATTTTTATCGGAATTTTTTAATTAAATCTGGTCTTTTGACCAGTCTGGTACATTTGGTGGTAAAACAGATAAAAAATAAATTAAATTATGATTAGCATTATGATTCTATTCTGTAAAGAGAGTGCGAATTTTTAAGAAAATATTAATTAAAATTGAACTCAGATTGTAGGTAAAGGATAATTAACAAATAGAAAAAAAGTGTTAATGCGTACTGCGTTTTTATATGCAATTACTCTAAGTATTCACATAACTAACCTTTGTAATCTTAACGACGATTGACGATTGTTCGAAGGAGTGAATGGATTTTGAGATCCTGTACATTCATAGCAGGTATATGATCCTAGCATAGCACAGTTATTAAATGTAATGCATGAAACACGAAGCAGACTAATTTTCTGCTTCGTAAAATTTAGATTTTTTTTGTGATTTCATATATTTATCTGTGTAAACCGAAACTGTGCCCAATATTTGCTGTGTAAACCGAAATATAACTAAACTGTAATCTAAAAGATTGCGTGATAAATTTTAGAATCCATGGTGCATCTTTTAGAACTCGCAGGGGGGGGGGGGGTGGGAGGTTAAGTCACAGCACAGTTAAAAATTAGCGGAGGATTTCTCGGAGGCAGTGGCGCACCTACATAAAATGGCGCCCAAGGCAAATACCGAAACTCCGCCTCCCCCCTCTTTTTTTCTTTTGAAATGTTTTTTTTCGGAAACTTTATGCAGGGAGTGCAAAGATTAAAAGTGACAATGAACTTCAAAAATTACATATAAACATTTTTGAGTTGATGGGATTTACAGATTACAAATTCTTTTAAAAAATTACGCTAAATTCTCACAGAAAATTTGGAGCATTCAAACTTTAATTCTTTAAATACGGATGAAATAAGAAAATCACAGTTTTTATAAGAATCATTTGATATATTAGAAAAATATAAATAAAAGGTGCATTCCATTTATCTCGCAATTGAAAAATAATATAAAATGTGTACAACTCTCTTAATCAATCGTAAAAAACCCACATACATGCGAATAAAAATAAAAAAGTATATGCATTACTTTTATGCCTACAGGCAGCATATAAAAACTCTGAAAATTGAAATAAATCCTTTGCATAGATAAAATCATACTATTGCAAAAAATGCTGATTCAGAGAAGAATTAAAATTATAACGTTATTAATTTATCTCTGATATGTAAAATCTCATTTCCTTATTATTTTTGTAGACATCATTTATGTGTATAAAAAATACGATACATTATTTCTGAAAATTTTTAAAGGCTTTAGAGTATCCGAGATGTTATAAATTAACCTTCCTAGCTTTTAATGAATCAAAAGAATTTATAATTACAGTACTTGGGTATTAAAATATTTGTACACGTACTAAACATAAGGATTACAAACAAAAAATGACTGCCATATCAACATAAAATGAACAACAATTTTAGGTTGAGTATTGGTAATTTAATGATTTGATAGTCAAGGCAAATTTTAATGCGTTTGTTAACAATAAAATTATTTGGTGACAATAGCGTAACTCAAAAAGGAAATAAAACACTTCACATTGCGCAGGAATTGAATTTATTTTTTATGTATTTTTTCTTATTAATTATTAAAGAAATCTCCTTCATATATCTTGATTTCAACGTCAATATCGACGGATAATTTTCATCAGTAATTGCAAAACTTTCTGTGGTCTTTTCTTTCTCTTTCAGTATTTATTATTTGTTTGCGTTTGGCAGAATAGCTGCATTTGGTTTTGCAAAATAAAATTTAAAATAAACACTATAGAGTTTTTCTTACACGAATTATGCAAATATTCAGTACTCAAAACAATTCGAAGATAATAAATTTACGTCTTTTAAAGCTGCTTTGCTGTTACACTAAGCAAGAAGAATGAAGGCATATTTTAAGTTCTT
The DNA here is from genome assembly GCA_013235015.1 of Araneus ventricosus. NCBI lineage: Eukaryota > Metazoa > Arthropoda > Arachnida > Araneae > Araneidae > Araneus > Araneus ventricosus. The sequence continues at coordinate 15,205 of BGPR01032366.1, read as the reverse complement.
CTCTATTTGCTTAATGGTGATTTAACCCTCTAAACGTTTCAGACGTATTTTTCCGTCTCTCATATTGAGTTCAAAAGCAGGTATTCATGTTCGTATGTATAATTTCTTAAACTACCTTGGATAAAATATTCTTAAGATTTCAGAGACTTGACTAAATGCAATAAAGATCAAATGATTCAAATTAAAAGCAAATTTTCAAGACTTGAAAGCTAGTACATCAAAATAGCTAACCGCTCAGAGGGTTAAACTGAAATGACACTTTTGGTAAGCATTTATCTCCAACTACAGATAAAACTGATATCCAGTCAATATGAAAAAGCATACACTGAGAAACCATCAGAAACCCTTCAGAGATAGGCATATATAGAGTGTGTTTACACATTTTTAGAACGATTTCGGGGCCGTTTAGTTAATGTCTAAAATGTACTGACTATTTTTTAAATGTTCGATCTGATAGCCGTTTTTCTGTACTATTAGTCTGCATCGCTATTTCAATGATAGAAGGACTTTTCGTAAAATTTCCTGGGGTATTGATTTCCATTCTACTTCCACTACTTTCCAGAGTTCATAAATCGTGGTGGGTTTGCGCGTAGACAGAGTTTCAACAGACTCAAAGCATAATAGTCCATAGGTCAAACGTCAAGGGACATCGCGGGGATATGTTGGAAGGTATATATACAATAACAGTATCAGTCTTCATTTTTTCAAGGAATGCAAGGGTACTTTTTAAAGTATGACTTCTAGCTTTGTCTTGATGAAGTTTCATATTTTGGAAGTCATTGGGATAAAGTAATGGAATTTCCTTTTCATCTGTAAATATTGGATGTAACACTGTTTCTTTATAGCACGTTGAGTTGATTTTAAAATTTTTTCCACTCTTCATATTTTTAATTCCCCATTGTAGGAGGACCATGTGACAATTATAAACACCTTATTGAAACTTTCTTTGCATTGAAAGAACCCGGTTTGCATAATTTTTCCCGTTCGTTTTCGAAAGTTTATAGGCTTATTTTTATTGCTGTCATTTAGGGAAACCCATGCTTCTTCAAGAATCACAATTTATCTCATGTTAACTTGTTTCCATATACTGTTCCACCAACTGTTCTACTTTGAGCCACATGCATCGACAAAAGCTGGTGGATATTATGTTTTTCAGCTTTTAAGTTGTAAATCTTTATTTATTATTTTATTTATTGTTGTTACAGGTGTATTTAAAGAATTTGCAATTGATTTTTGCGTCGGCGGATTATTTATTGTTAATAGAGATTTTACTTCAGAAATATTTGAAACAGTAAGTATCTTCTTGGGGTATTCGTTTGGAGTCGTCTTTCCATATAGAAGTAATGATTGACAGTTTTCCCTTTCCAATTAATAACGTTGCTTATTTTGCAAATAGAAATTTTTATACATTAATTTCACAACGCTTTTGAATAATGGAATAGGAATATTTCTATCTGGAAAGAGCAAAAACATATCCTTCAATCCACACTTTGTTACATGTGACGTTTAGAAAGTAGAATAAATTTAAAAGTAGCAGACTATATTTATCATTTCAAATAATAAGCTGTCGCCAGAAATTTTTATTCCAAAACATTTGCTATTTTAAAATTCTTCATCGAAATCGTTCTAAAAGTGTGTTAATACATTCTGTACTTTCTGTTAGAAAAATGCCTTAAATGACGTAAAGAATATTATTTTATGCTTTTTGATTGCATAAATGTACTACTGACAAAAGTACTGATTCTAAATTTTTATACACATGCCCGGCTCACATGAAATACAGTATTTTTAAGAAATTAACATATTAAACATAAAAAGTATCACTTTTTTGCGACTGAAACAGACTGATTTATTAATATTTGAATATCTCTGATACTATTTTAGAGCCACAAAGAGTATGATCCTCCAATCAACCTGTAGGGCTCTCTTGATGCGGCAGCTGAATGATTTTAAAATTATGGAATTCTAAGCTGTATAGAGTTTACATACAATTTTTCTTAGTTCATTAATGAAAACAGGGATAAATTTGAACATACAATTTTTTTATCAACGAAAATGAAAGGTGTGGCTGAATACTTAAATAAGGAAATAATTGCAAGAGTTAGATTATACTAACTGAAACGAAACTGCCTTAATCATTAGGGGTTGAGTTAGTAAACACTATTATTTATTTGAAAATTGATATACACCTTAAATTTTTTAACGGGATCCTTTAATTTATTGATAGCGTTATTTGCAGGTACTGTAACTGAGGATAAAAGTTATTTTCAGGTGCAGTACTTGCGGATAAAACGTTATACAGGGCGCCAATGTCTTGCCAGATCACCTTAGTTAAGCAGTATCGAGCGTGGCCAGTACTCGCGAGGATGACTGCCTGAGGAACTCTGCGCGTGCTGTAGGCTTCCTTTTTCAGTTATTGACTCTTAGACTTGGTTAGTTTACCATATCAAGTGGAAATAGTTTCAACAGGTAAAATATATGCTGATAAAGTGTTATTTAGTGTTTAAGAATAAATAATGAGTTGTTGTGAATTTTTTCTTTAATTCTTATAATTTAAAAAAGATTTTTAAACATAATTCTAGACATTATTTATCATTGCTAAACTTACATTCAAGAAGTTTCCTTTTTTCTACAAATATTTAATTGTTTTTAATCCTCTATTAAAAGCTTAAGTAAAGAGATTCTGTTTATTACTGAATGCTACCAATTTTTGGTTGAAGGAGTTAACAGATACTGTATCTTTGGAAAGAACGTTATTTATTAGGCATTGTACACTCAGTTCAATTTATTTCTCATCTATAGCAGTAACTAAAGAACCTGGAAGCCAATATTAATACAATTATAAATTTAAATCCCATGCAAGCAATGAGTAGCGAAAAGGGACTGAGAAAGCAATTATTTAAAATATGCTTGAAAATTATCAAGGCTTAGAAAAAAAGAGCAAAATCAATTAAAATATTGAATTCATAGACATCGGTTTTAAACATAATTAGTTAAAATTCAAGTTCTCAAATAGATTGTTTAAGTTGTTGCGAGCACAAAAATTTGCTATCACCCTGAAGTCCGGATTTGAACCCATGACTTTTCCGATGACAGTCAAAAGCTCTACGAGCCTGCCGTTATTTTATTTACTTTCTTTAGCCCCTCACGTTTTGTTAAGATTTTTAACGACGGTAATTCTGGATTTTCTGCAATAAAGATTTGCACTTTATAAATGGGGTTGTAGCAGATTTAAAGTATTGGTTTGGGGTTTACGTCAACTGCTAAGAAGTTTAATATTTTGTAAGACATCTTTCAGGTCTTTGAGCTCATCAGGATCGGAAATTTGATTTTCATAGATAAATTTCCATGAGGTTTAAATTTACGACTGAAATATCAGTAAATATGTTTTCTCTACCAAATTCGACAAATGATTTAGGAAGCTGTCAAAACCAAATTAAATGTGAAACCAAAACTTCGCATATCTTGGATGAGGATGAGAATGAAGTTTTAGAATTTCTTGACCAGTTGGGTCGTTTTTTCTTCTAAGAATTCTTTTAAAAAAGGAATAAAAATTTTTAAAATATTTTAAAGCTAACACTATTAGTGAACCTTCAGAAATAATTCACCATAGTAAAATTTGAATATATTAAACATCAGTATGAATTTGAAACCTCAAGCTGACACCATATCACTTGGCCCAGACAGAACCGACTGCGAGGTAAGATGATCCACTACTAACATGAAGCGACTATCACAAAACATTCTTCTATATTATTATACTTTATTAATTTAAGTAACGTAGTTGTATTATTATAAACATTATGTGTATTATACACAAATTTTAAGCATTTTTATTCAATAGAAACTGACATACAACTTTCATAACAAGTATCTTGCATAATAAATCTGGTACAGTTCCATCCCACATATTCAGAGATATTTCTATAATGCACATCCTGATAGACCCTGTATAGCAGCGCGGGCCAACGTTCCCCATGCGAAATGGCCCAACTAGCCCCATATAGCCATTTTTGTTTCTCACGAGTGTAGTGATTTATTCTGAAAGCATTTCGATCAGCAAACAAGCCCTAAAGGAAAACTGAAGAATTATCTTTCTGTATATTATTTGCAAAAATGTAAATTATAATTTATAAGCAAAGAAAAAAGCGATTATTCTTAAGTGAGGAAATTTACTCAGCTTAGCAAAAATTAGAAAATTCTGGCTGGTTCTTTAATGAACGCTACTTCTTCAATGACTCTGATGTGGAAGAAGGAAATCGGCATTATACACGCTTGTCTGGGCGCTGCTGCCGTTTATCACACGCATGCAAAAATCCTCTGTATGTTGTCTTCCATAGTTTACATCGACAAGTCAAGAATAATACCGGCTTTGAGTCGTCTTAATTATACATTTTTGGCAAATATGGAGAAATCGCGAAAAGTAATGTAACATTGACGTTTTCATATTTCATGTGTAACAAATGATAATAACACTAATTTTCATTTACCAGCCGAGAAATAAAACTCCAGGCTTTATATAAAAGAAACGATCGTGACGCGTCTGATGTATGATATATGTAAATTTTTAAAATTTTATATAGAAACTTTTTCAATATTAAAACTGGTAATTTTTTTTTACAAATTTTCAAATCTTAATTCCAATCTATGCAGAAGATGGTATCTCATTTTTACATGAACTTTATTTATTCCCGTTCATAAAGCTATCTAATTACCTTATTTTTACCAAATATAATTACAGAGTGTAAAACAATCCGTAGACATTTCGAAAAACCCTAAAATACAAGCCGATTTTCAAATGGTACACTTCATGCACATTGTTTGGGTTTTTTTCTTGGCAAAGAAAAAAAATTAGTACAAAAACTTTCCTTCATGCGGCACAATAAGGAGCAACTACCCAAAAGAAATCCAACACTTTGATTAATAAACCTGCAGTACCCAACAATTCAATTTACAATTACATTATTTGCATTCTAAGCAGTTTATCAGGGGCCGGTTCTGGCCCGAGGCTGCGGTATTTTTCACCAATCTCTATTACTCTACAAGAGAGACTGCCGCATTAGATTGAGCAAATGCTTCAGCGTTTGCTGGCAGAGTACGGCTTCTTGAGAAAATTTCGTCATCATCTTCTAAATTCAAGTATTTTCACATGATCATGTTATTATTACTGCTAATTAAGATTCTACGGTGCTATGTGCTTTATAAAGGCAGTTGAAAGCTATCGGGAGCATGTTTGTACTTGTCAAAGTAACATCGACGAAGGCTAGGTGATAAATCAGAAAAGTTACTAGATTGTGCAACAGGTGAAAGAAATTTTTTTTATTTCTAATGCCGGAATAAGGCGCAATTTCAAATACAAGCTTATGAAATCTGATGAGGGAAAATTTGTGTATGTTACAGATATCGCATCTAAATCTGGAGACGTATGTTGGATATTCAGAGATAGCTTCAAGTTCAATATGAAGGTGGCTCTAACTCAGATGTTTTTAAATTAGAAATTGATAATTCTATAAATCTGGTAGAGAGGATCTCAAAAGGAGATACTTGTAAAGGGGGTCAGTAAGAAGAACGAAAACAGTCCACTACTGTTTTCTAGAGATAGGAATAAGACTTCTTAGCTTAAAGGCCATTGAAAAATACTGTAAAAAAAGTTGTTTCATATTACAGATGACTTTATTTTAAAACTATTTCGAACATAGTAGGAGATTAAACCCTCGAACACTTAATGGAGACATCAATCAAGAATGACAGTGGGAGGGGAAAGAAACATTGTTAAAAAGTTAAGATTGTTCCGCACAGTTTACCGACCGTATTGAAAAAAGGAAAATAAATAAGCATACGACTTTTCGGGCTCTCGACCGTCGTCTGACAGTTTCTATGACGGGACGTCTTGGCCGTTACGGCTGTCAAAGACATCTTATGAACTAATTCTGCAAGATATGAAATTTTCTCTCATTTTTTATTTAGTAAAACATATGATGATATGTTATAAAAATAGCTTTCTTAAGTAGAAAGAACAATGATTAATCCGATGGGAGTTTTGAAGAAACCGGTCTTCAGAAAGTTATGTTGCTGTTTTGAAATGGCAAGTTCAGGTATCGAATTTTTGAAAAAAAAGAAAACTATTTTGATTATTTTTATTTCGTTATTATTGTAAGCAGATATAAAGAATTTTTGGCTTCATCGTATAAAAGCATTCTCATTTAGAGAGGATTTGCATTGAAAAAATGTTGTCAAAAATATTAGGATGAAAACTCTGTTGCATTCATTCACAAGTGCTAAACTACGTTACCAATTATAATTACCGGTGTCTTATAAAATAAAATGTGTATCGATTCACTAAAAAAATTCATAAATGAATATGAAGTAGTTATAGAAGAAATATATTGATAAAGAAATGCAGAAATAAAGCGCAAAAATGTAAAAAATGGGAGAAATCATTATAATTTTATTTTGTCTCAGCAAGCAATTAATCTTAATACCAAAGTTAAAATTTCATTAAAACAGTTAATGTTGTTTTCATTTGATTACTTTCTCTCATAAAACAAAACTGAAGATTTTTAAACTGGGTTTTACAAAAAATCTTGAACAGAAGATGCAATTGAAAACTACAAATTGTACACCAATATAATAGAATCAGTTAATAAACATTCCATGCCTTCTCACTGCACATATGCAAACAGCTACAACTGTAGTTCTGCATTAATCTGCTTATTTTGAAACAAGCATTACAGTTAGAGAATTATAAAACTTAATAAAACATATTTACAGTCTGTAACATTCGCTATTTCTTAGTAAGAGGCATAGAAACTTTTACTCCTGAAGCAAATCACCTTTTAATATACATGGCAAGATACAGAAATATTAAGCTTCTGTGCGATTAGAATATGGGCTTCCATATGATGTGCATTTTCAAATATATCAGCATTTTCACATCAGACACAAGACTTATATATTTTATGCACATACGAGCTCGTTTCGTATCAAAATGACATTGATTTGTGAACTACAGTTTGAAACAACCTCGCCATTTTCCAACCACACCTCTTCATTTTTGACGTACACACTAATTGCTATCAACTAGAGTAGTATTCATCTCGCCATGCTTCATAAAAAAACCTTTGAAGACAAAGCCGATACTAATAAAATTCGAAATTATTTCCTGACATAAAAGTTCTTTTTATTTTTTAAGCGGTCCAAAAGTTGTAAATGATCAAAAGGCAAAGTAATTGAAAAATTTTCCAACATGGAAAAGCATAGCATCACTTGCTATCAAAGGAAGCATAGGTTTCTGAAATATTAACTGTAAGACGCTGAAATTCAATCCAGTTTTTATTCACGAAATAAAACTGCATCCATTAAGCAAACAAATAGCGCTGCATCCTAAAACTGAAAAAATAGAAAGCGCAGTTCGGGTCCACGCGGTAGATTCTTCGCGAAAACATCGGGATAAAATCATAAAACAAGTATTTCTTATTAACATGTAATTTAATTATCACTCTCTTCAATACAATATTTATAGAGTAGTATAATTGTTACAGAATAGATAAATCACAAGTTTATCGCATGTAGCAAAGGTCTGTGGCAGCTCGTGATTTATCTGTTCGGTAACCATTATTCTACTCTGTGTAAATATTGTATTAAAGAAAGTGATAATTAAATTACATAATAATTCGAAATACTTGTTTTATTATATTATCCCGACGTTTTCACGAAAAATCTACTTTGCGGAGCCGAACTGAGCCTTTCTTATGTTTTATTTGGAATAGCTTTTGAAGGCGAATGCTACTTATTGTGAATGATAACATTGCAGACTTTTTGCAATGTGTGAATATAATTAAAAATAGAACTGCAGAAACAGTTTTACTTCAGAGGGGTTCTCTTCCACGCTGTTCTCGGAGAATGAGTGAGGTTGTGTGCATACTGTTTGCAACGTGTAAATATATAGATTAGATTTTTTTTGGCACCGTGTTTACACACACTATTTTATCCCAGATATATTTTTACTTTACGTAAATTTATTTCGTTCTGCTCATGAGAAGATTTTCTGAACTACATTTCATTTTATATAGGGCATATTTGAAATTTTAGTGGAAACAGCAATGTTTTTAAACATTTTTTTGAAGATTTGGAAAAAAGGCTATCTTATCAGTTTTAAACTTAAAATATTGTTGGAATGAAGTTATGCTGAAATAAACCTTTGAAGAAATAGTCAAAAGTGTATGCCAAAACGTTTTAAATGATTGATTTCTGATTGAGGAAAATAATTTTGATTTTTAATCATCTATGAATTATAAATATTAACATTCAAACTTATTTCTAACATTTACATATGTATATCTGTACTACCAGAAGATTTTAATTGTAGAAACTGATGAAAAATTAATTTAAGGGGTTCATGCAATTTCAAATAATTTAATTTAGTAATTAATTTACTTATAATTTTCTAATACAAGCAGAAACTCATAACAGTTTGGCGAGTGAGCGAAGTGAGCTAGGATCAAACAGTGATCCCGAAAGAATCACAACGCGATTCTTGGAGCCTGGCGAGCGGAGCGAGCAGGGGGTGTAATATATGTATATATATAAGGATTTTACAACAACTGTACTAGGGCACGCAGTGTCGTCATTGTAGCGGGCGAAACGAGCAGGGTTTGCGTAGCAAACCCCGGAGAATTGCAATGCAATCCTCCTGGGAGTTGGCGAGCTTCAGCGAGCAGGAGGCAGAGCCCCTAGTTGTTGTAATAAAAATGTTAACATTTTAATTAATTTTCCGTGTAGCATTCCCCTGTTACCTACACAGATTCAAAAAACTATTTTCACCACTTTGCCCTTGTTGACGGTCAGGTGATGCGGATAACTACGCTTTCCTTTGCTCGCTGACTAAGGATTATCATCTCAAAGAACCTTTATGGAATCACCGGGTCGAGTGGTTCAAAAATTTATTGAAAAATAGGGAGTGCCTTTTTCCAACATTTACAAGAAATGTTTTTAAAAAAATGATCAAATATTTGGGATGATGGAAACACTGGACATTCTGCTCATAAAGTGCTCAAAACAGTTAACCTGAAACCACTCTTTTTGTCACGTGAAGAAATTCTGTTTGTCTCAGGACACGGTCCATTTCCTTCATTCCTTAACCGCTTCCGTTTATCGGATAGTGACTCTTGTGCCTGCAGAGAAGTCGGCTATCCCATCCACTATGCGACATCTTGCCCATTGACTCTCTCTTGGCGTATTTGGAAACTATCTACTTCATGGAAAGTCTGTGGTACCAAAGAGTTCTTGAGAATCCGAATTCAAGAAAAAGAATAATAAAAATGATTAAATTCATAATAGACTATGAAAACATACTACGACTGGAATAACTACTTAACTATCTTTTAACCATAATTCTAACTTATCCTACATTTAATAGACTGAACATACTAATTCCTTCCTTTCTCATAATTCTTATCTCTCTAGTCTTTGATTCCCACACTTAACACCCATCTTTGCTACATTTTCAAAAACATGCGCATTGTTGAAAGCTTTTTCATGTTCGTCATCTTCATTCATCATTTTTATTTCATTCACGCAGGGATAATCAAAACATTGTGTATTTTCATTTATTTTTGTTGTCAACTCACAATATTGTAAACACCAGATTTATAATTTCTTCATTTGCCATTCTTCTGTATGCAATTTTCGCAACTCAATAAAATCCACCTACATCTATACCAAAGTGGGTAGAGGAGCACATGGGCTCTCTAGAGACGGCGGTGTGGTGTGGTGTTAAAGATGCTAAGAACACAAATTGGAACTATGCTTTCTATTATTGTGATGAATTCAAACCAATTTTTTGTTTTATCAAATTCTTCATTCCCATGCTTTTCCCAATTATTAAAGTTATAATAACAATATTGCTTTCTTTAATTTTAACAGAAAGGCAGACTTTTAGCTTTTATTTTGTAGCATTACACCTTCAATATGTTGCTCAACAATCAATGGCGTTAGTTAATTATTATGATATTCATAAAACAATGCTTCATTTAATTTTCACAAATTTTAAATGGTCTCTAATGAGTGTACATATTCAATGTTATTAAGTCCGGTTCCGAAGGAGAGGACCCTAGAAGAAAAAGAAGACACTACTGGCGTTTAACGATCCACTCACAGACGCCAAAAGAACGAGAATGATACTGATAATGGAATTAAAACTAAGATTGAAGGAGCTCTGATGTGCGCCGTATAATGATGGAGGATGAAAATTGAGAAACCAAGGATTTCTAAGATCTTCCTGCCAAGAGTGGTTCAAATTGGGTAGACGAAAGGGAGAAAGACTTTAAGTGCTAGAGGGAGGAAGGGAAAACAGGAGAGGACGATGAAAATAAACGAAAGCTGCGAAACACAGTTTAACTAAGCGTTTAAATTGTTACAGGTTCACATATTCTCAAAAATATTCTTCCACGAGTAGCTGCCGATATATCAGATAGTAACCTCTTTTGTAGATTTGAAGGAATTTGGTGTGTGCTCTAGGACCAAAATATTATATACAACTACATGAAATCTTGGATTTAATGGTTGAAAAAAAGAGACTCCCAAAGTATACTCGGTTTCTTCACATGAAGCCATAAAACGGAATGCAACCAAAATATCTATAAGGAAAGTTCTGAAGGATCGCTGTTTCGCTCTTCTGTCATGCCTCAGTTTCAAGTTTCTCTTATCCAAGAGGAAATCAAAATCAGAGGGCCACCATTGGATCCCATCCCTTGCCGAGGTATCAATTTTCATCTAGATGGTGACATTTTACTAGGGTATACACGAATTCTGAGCACAGACCGACTTTGGTTTTCTTTTGCGCTTTGTCTGCATTCCTTTATAAGATTATAATATTTCTATGTCATTTCTAATATTCAGTGATTGAATGGACTGAAATAATAGCATTCCTTAATTTATAACAATTTAAATAAAGTCGGTGTATTCGGACTTTCATCTCCGTAAAAAAGAGATCAGAGCAGAGCAGGGTAAAACGGTGCCTTGATTCTGCAGTATGTAGATATCTTTCATGAAGAGATACTGAGATTACACTCTAAATAGTCAAGAAAAAGAAAAGTCTATTGTGGATGTTACAGCTGTTGCATTCCTGCTTTGTAGAAGGTTTTTTGTTTGAGAGGCAAACTCTCAATGTTTCGATTTTATCGACCATCCTTATTTATTAATCATCACACTTTTTTAAAAACGTATTTTACCTGCTATTATAACATTTGCACATTAAGATATACCTAGCAAAACAATGCGTTAATTACTTCAATAATTGCTCTGCTCTCTATTTCATTTTTATAATCTTCACTCGGGGTAAAATCGGAGTACTCCAAGTGGCATAAAACTGGGACAGATCAGTATTGATGATTCCTCCGAACTAAGATGTTAAAACACAGTATTGATTATTTATTTTAATGAGGTGAATTTTCAATTTAAATAAAGAAAAATTAATTAATGTAAATCTGCTTAGCTAGCTAACGAAAGTTGCAGAGTGACGGAGGAAGAAGACAACTGCTTTAATGGATTTTGCAGCGCATATCTTTAAATATCATGCTCTAGCAAATAATGCAAGATGTGGCGTAGTGCGAATAACACATGTTTATTATGCGATTTTGATATTGCTTATTGATAACCCATTAATTTGTGTACTTTTGAGTCTTTTTACTGGAATAGTGCCGTCAAGATGTTGTGCAATAATGCAAATTAATTTAACTTCATTAGTTTTTTAGAAACCGATTGAGAGAAAAAAGGCGACGCTTTAACGAGTGCTAGTTAATACCAGAATCACTTCTTTTTCAGTGGCTTGGGTTCAGGAAAAAGAAAATGGACAGTGCATAAAGTGGCAGATATAAGTGGAGCTAGAGCGCCTCAGAATTAGTTCGACATGCCCGGGCAAGAATTTGACCCTGAGAAGCTGCTCGAATGCAACTAAATATATCTAAATTGAATTGTTACTGGTACTGCAAGGTTTAATGTGCATTCATAATTCTGTGAGTAGTTGCTAGCTTATAGTGTCAGTTGAAGGAAGTTTTTAATGACCCTTTCATACCAAGAAAAAATACCAACAATGTGCATGAAGTTCACATTAATAAATCGGCTTATTTTTTTGGGTCTTTTTGAAATGTCTACGTATTTTGTACACTCTGTATTTATATTTGGAAAATCAAGTGTTTAGTAGTTTCAAACGGAAAGAAATAGATTCATTTGAAAATGAGATATCATTTTTGCATATTAGGATTAATCATTTAAATTCGTGAAAGTGTACTTACTTTTAATATTAAACAAAATTCTATGTAAAATTTTAAATTTTTTTCGCAAATTTTTGTCTATGAATTAATTTCTTTTCTTTTTTTAATGATAAGGTTCGAGTTTCATTTCTGGGCTGGTAATGGAAAATTAATGCTTATTACTCATTTTTACTGGATGAGATATGAACATCAATGTTACAATCTTTCGCAATATCCTCCATATTTGCCAAGAAATGTATCTGTGTTAAGACGACGAAGATTGTATTATTTTTAGACTATTGATATAACCATGGAGGAGAACAGACAGAGATTTATGCACGCACGTAATAAGGATAGCAGCGCCTCAGTCGAGGAAATTAGAATTCCACCAACTACTTCCATTTCAACGAATCCTACCTAAATAGCGCCATGTGGATTTTGGTAATAAACGGAAATTTTATTTTTGCATAGAATTGTACATTCGGATCCTTATTATTTTTATTTGATATGTTGTGTTATTATGACAAATACGTTAAGAATAAATCGATTATCTCTGCAAAAATATCAATTATTCAGGATTTCTCAGATGAGAATAGTAAATTGAAAATACTTTTTCAACTTTTTCATCATAAATGTGATTTACTAATTGTAATATTTTAAGATAGTATTTTCTAACTTTTATTGTATGAAATAATGAAATTTCATTTTAATTTTTGTTCTATTGCATTGGCATTTCAAATGCTTATCCATATGGTATAATTTGACAAAATAAAATTATTCCATTTACATTTTGTTTTCCCAAATTTCGTTAGATTTATTCTCGAATAATATGACTTCATGTAAAATAAATTTTTTTAAAAAAATTGATTTATCTTTCGTTGTACTGTCGAAAAACATATTTATTATTTATTATCATTACTTTTAAACGATTATAATGGTTTAGAGGAAGGGATTATTTGCAGGCACTTTGAACCTACGTATAAACGTTGTTTGCAGGTATATTGTACCTAAAAGTTGAAGCATTATTTGCATGTATACTGTACATGGATTACTTGCAGGTTTAATTCGATTCAATATTCTTTGTAGATTTTAAAATGTTGTTTTGTGCCAGTTCTGCATTCTTATTGCCTTTCATGAGATTATTACAAGAAATATCATTGCTGATTTGCAGAGCCTGTTACTCCATCGAGGGGCAATACGATGTTTTTTCCAGTTTTCATATTCAATTTGGCGGTTTGTACTTGAATATGAATTTTAGTTTGCCCGTAAACGCCTGAAATTTGTCATGACAAGTACAGGGTTGCGACAGTTATCGTGACAGAGTGCAAGCTTGCAGCAAGTTAACGAAAGCTCCGAAGTCACCGCATGAACGAACTAGCAGCAAGTTTGCCGTGTCAAACTCATTGCTAGTATAAGCTCGGAGCATACAACCAGGATATAGAACTCACGCGACCTCCGGTTCCCGAAACAGGGAACGCCTGTTGAGCCAGTTGAACTCTGTGAGTAAGAAGATAGATCACGCTAAATACATCGTTCGATTCGATTCGTATGCGATTTATTTTTTAACTTCTTTTCTGGTGCATTAATTTTTTGAGTTGAGAATATGAGTTTGAAGTCAAAGAGAGCGATTTTCTCTAATAACTACTTTTGCTAGTAAGATAAATTATGAGGTAGAGTTAAAGTAAGTACTAAATGGGACAAAATGTCCTATTATTGTTGTTCAATAAACACTAGCTGTTTTTAGATTTGTTTGTTTATAAACGTTAAAATTTCAACATTAAGAAAAGAAGGCGACATAGTTTTCTTTAAAGTAGAGTGATATATTTAGTAAAAAGATGAAAATGTTTTAAAATTTTTTTATAAAAAGTTATTTTTTTCACAAATTATCGTGATTTATTAGATGTAAAAAAAATTGCAGTCTGAGGAGACTATTAAATCGGATGTTTTTTTAAAACAGAGACAAAGAATAATTATCTCTTTATTGTGCTTCTCTTTGCGAGCTTGTTTTAAATTTTGCAGCTTAATTTGATTTTAAAGAGGTGGCGTTACTTCATCAAACTACAGATCCGTTCTTAAGTTTGACGCATCAGAATTTGCCATGACAAGTCAAATGGAAACTTGCTGCAAGCAACCGTACTATCTGGGTAAGAAACTTTCTCAAATCATTTGATTGAATTTGGTAGAGAAAATATATTGACGGATTTTTCCGGTCATAAATTTTAACTGAAATTATCAATGCAAACCAAATTTCCGATACGATTGTCTCCAAAGATCCGAAAGATGTCTGGAAATTTGGTACTTGCGTTATAGCTGCAACGAGATCAGATCGCAAGCATTGGAATAATGCGAAAGAGGTAGTTCTGACAAAGAAACGCTGCTGATGTAGGTTGCGACCATGACAAAGGAATGTTTCAGCTCAGGAGATTTTCCAAGATATATATTGTCCTCTAAACAACTACGAACAAAAATTTAAAATTAATTTTGGTAATTTGCAGAAAATCATAACTGAAAATTCTCAAACTACAGAAAATTTTACAAGCAACACAATTGCATGTTTCTTATTGGGAAAAAATCAATTAAGGCTCTTTTCCCTTAGCTAGTTTTTAAAATTCGCGTTATCAGGAATAGCGAATCTGGGTATTTTTTTGGAATACTTATTTTGTACTTTTTTTAAACGTGAAACCCCTTGATAAGTCAATTTAGCTGAGCAGAAGAATAATGAGCATGAGCGTTGACAAGTTGGTCTCTGCTCAGAGTGTGCACGTTTGGTAGGAGTTCAGGTGAACTCCGGAGTGATGAGTCCATAGAGTAATCTTGAACATAGCCAGATCAGATCATATAAGCTCTATTTATTTTGCAAAATTAATCATTCATATCGAATACGAAGAAAAAGTGAACCTCTGCCTCTTAGGGGTGGGACATTGAAGTTTGTGCAACTCAGTCATATTTTTATT
>BGPR01032365.1:0-17539 GCA_013235015.1 Araneus ventricosus | reverse complement strand
TACAAACAACACAAGTAAATAAAAAATATTCTATGACGATCCAAAATAAATTTCAATAAATGTTGTTATTTTTAAAATTAAATGAAGTACTTAAAATGATATCATATAATCACAAAAAAGATTTTTAAAATGCAAGAAAAATTAAATTAAATTCATATTAATGTATCTCCGTCCAGGTGCCTATTTTTAAATTCAGTAAATTACGTTAGATGTTCAAAACAAACGTCATTAAAATGATAATTGTTATCTTTATCTAATTATGAATCGATTGTCTTTCTATGATCATTATTTCTCATAGATCAACCAAAAACGTGCGAAAAGTCACCCAAAATAAAACATTATATAAATAATTTTCTAGATGAAATTTTTAAAATCAGGCTCCGGTGTGCATTGAGATATAATTAGTACTACCTGTGTGCCGAATTTCAGGGCTGTAAGTGCAATACTTTAGTCGAAACATCGCACGCATACTCGCGCACAAACATTGCCTTTTATAGTATACACAGGGTGCCCCGAAAAAGGGGAACAAGCATTTATTTACTTAAATATTGCACCTAAAATTTACTTCCTATTACAAAATTTCATCAAATAATGTAGGAATTTGTGTGAAAAAACTTTCACACTTTGGCTTCTGTGAAAGTTGAATATAAAAAGTTTTAAAAAATTATACGTTCCTTGTAGAGCAAAAGTTTCAATGATTGAAATGTACCTGTTCACTCATTTATGCATAAGTTATGTTTCATGACTCTATCTGCAGAACTTACAGAGATATGCTAATTTTTAAATTATTTATGGCTGCTCAAAGTCGAACATCCTCCAAACATCATGGATTGAAAAAAAATATCCTTTGACAAATACTGTTACTTAGCTTCATTTGCAGATGGTTGCAAATATCGACTTGATAAAGAATGGAAGGAGAACTTGAGAAAATGAAAATTTAAGGTATAACAGGAAAATAGCTTAATATTTTACAAGAATACTGAATTATTTGCTCTTAGCGTTGTGCATATTATTAAGTTTCATCTAAAAGCGTGCGACTTGCCCTTTAGGTTTACAGAGTTGCAGAACTCACTAAAATTATTTTAAAAATTCGTATTTTCTTTTTTATTTTTATTTGCTTACTTCTTCAAACTTAGAGTTCAATTATCAACGAAAAAAGATAAAAAGCAAAAGAAAGAAGACGGAAAATAAATGAAACAGTATGACAGACACAGGATGGGGATACTCACCAAACAGTTTCGGAAAACACTAAAATTCGCTCTTTGCGTACATCTAAGTGATGAGTGAAGGCGAATAGCAACTCTTTCTGTCTTAGAACTTAGCCAGAAATGAATTTTCGGATGCCCCTGTTTAGCGTTAGGCCAAATCTAATGCTCTGCCCCCCCCTTTCATTATCACAAATAGTTCGCCTTCGCGCTCTTGGTTTTCATATTCAATGGCTGATTTTAGGTTTTTGGACTCATTTTCTTGTTGCCTCAATGGGAACTTTGCTGATTTTTTCATATTTGTTTTCTGTTAAAAGTCACTCAACCAAAAAAAGAAAAAGGTAAATTTATAAAATACAATTCAGATAAATACAGTGTCAAGTTTGGATTATTTGAAGGGAAAGCTATTTTTGTAAAATTGTATATAAACTGTTTTCTAGTAATATTTTTATAGCACTGCTTTTTATTTAATATGTCAGAAATAATAACAATAAATTGAAAAAAATAACAACGGGGATTACTATGTATCACAAATTTCTATGGTGCACAAATACCCTCTTTTTTAGAGGAAAGTTACATCACATCAGAAAAAATTTATTTCAAATGAACTAACAAGTAAAAATAGCATAGCATCAGAATGAAAACAAAATTTATTATATTTCACATATACATGCATTTGCCTTCAGAAATATTGTACTTTCTTCACAAGAGACAAATTTTTCAGTACTGAAATTTTCATTGCAAAGCTGACTCAATGTTTTCATCCATCTGTAATATCCTGAATGAATGTTATATACGTTTATAGAATGATATTCACTCTTTAGTGCTGTCAACATTCACGGCAAAAATCTTAATTCCGTACCCTTAATCAGTTGGCATCTATTTCCATTTTTAGCTTAAATTTTATGAGTGCAAATTTACATCCACTGTTACAAAGTAAACCCGGTTTACGGTATCTGATGTGAACAGACTGACGCATCTGAACAAGTTCCATTAAATCCTTAGAAATGACTGAAGAGTGAAAAAGGAATTCTTAAAAATTTCAGTCATCGTGCGCATTGAAAACAGTTAGATACTAGGCATCACATAGCGTATAAAAATTCCTTTGTTTTCATAGATCTCTTCATTTAGAAATAATTGTGCTTGAAATTATACCAAAGTTTAAAATCCTGTTGAGAGACTTTCTGTGTATTGTTCTCTGTGTTAAGTTTTATGTATAAGTCGTTCCAGTTTGCCATGCATAGCTGTCTCATGTCTTTCCACATTTTTTTGTCCACTTACCTAACTATTGCGAGAATTGCAAATCCTTTGTAAAAATTTCTTGCTTTTTAGTGCTGTTTTTTATATTTAGACAGATTCCCTTTATGTTTGTTATCTTACTAGAAGCTTTTTCTCTTCTTTCATAAAGAGATTGTAAGAATTGTGCCCATACATTCTCTCTCTGTTCGATATCTAATGTGCAACTAAGATATCCATAAAAAGCCTCCTCTAGTTCCACCTTATCGTGTTTGGAGAGCGTATCTTCATGAAGGCACAGTTTAACCAAGCGACATTTGCCGCTCAGTATTAATTGGTTAAAAATTTTAAAAATACTCTCAGAAGCCACTAGTCTCTTTTTATCAACAGAATTTACATTTCTAAACATTACTTTGATGGTTTCGATATCCTGAACGTGTAAACAAGCTTTGAGGGAAGAAAAATAATGTCATTTAAAACCTCCAAATTGTTTTCTGAAATTGCTAGGACCACGTAGAAAGAACTCTTAAAACAGTTTTCTATGATAGAAACATTTTTTGTTAGAATTCTCCAATACATTTTCTTTGGTAGATTGACGTAGTCGATCTTTTTAAGATAAGTCGAAATAACATCTGCCATACCCAAGAAAATATCTTCCCATGGCCAATCAAAAAAATACTCCATGACTTTGCAAGGGTGCCTCTTAAAAATTTCTATCTGCTTTTCGGGAATCATTAGGGATAACAAATAACAAAAAGTGTGAACATGCCTTTCGTATGGAAACTTGATTATGGAAAATTCATTCTTGCTTTGGAGTATTAGTACAGCCTGGGCTATTGTAAATAACCAAGATTCTGTTTTATCGCCCGTGATCTTTCGAAAAAATATTCAGTTGCTGCTCTATTGCTTTTGGAAACTGAGTATTCAGACAGGTACTGATTAAATGTGGTCGGACCATAATATCCGAAAGGACTTTCAAATCTGTTATTCAGTTCAGTTCCTTCTCCATTAAGAATGTAAGGCCAACAAAACTCCAGTGGATGCTTTGTGTCAAGTGGAGGTCCTTCTCCATTATAAAAATATCTTTTACTGTCTTCAGGAAGTTGATCCCAAACAATTTGAATGTAATCATCCAAGAAATATGAACAAGCCAAACTGTTACTTTCAACGATGTCTAACATTTCGAGGCATATAAGATTTTCTGTAGTTTTTCGATAATCCACTGTTCTTAAAATTGTCCAATAGCGTTGTTATAAAATTTGTAAATGGAATATTTTGCATGAATAGTTTAAATATTTCCCCCGAAAAAGATTCCATATCTCTGAGCCAATAAGTTGAAGTAAATGCATCATCTGCTCTTTAAACACAGGCGGTATTTCACGTTCCGACAAGTTATTCTTGACTTCATCTTCACCTTCAATTGTATCAAACGAAGCAAATATATAAATTTGACTCCACAAAATAACAGCGACTCTTGTAAGACAAATCTCCTTGAGTGTCAACATAAAACTTTAAGTCAGCTTTATCTCCATTATAAATTATGGCAAAATAAGGGACGCCTTAATAAAGAGATCCGCATGTGCAAGTCAACATGCAAAAGAATAATTATGAACAGAAGCTAATATTTCCTTTCCTCTTCTAATATTTTCTGCTTTTATTTTTTATTATAGAACGCCTTTCTTTTCAGTGCGTCATTGATTTTAATATAATGTCACTGGCAGGAAATTCGGCATTCAAATTATGAATTAACTTACTTTCATTTCCAAATTTGTATTGTCTCTCGTACTTTACTACATAATGCGAAGCATTCAGTCGTCAGATATGGAAGTGTAAACACATCTATTCACTTCTGTCTTGCGTCATTACAATGAACTAATAAATACATAGCTGTTTAATGGGAAACGTATATGACTTCGATCCAATACCGTAGGTGATATGTTAGTAAGGTATATATATTTATTTATTTATTTATATATGTATATATATATACCAGTCTTTACTTTGTGTCAACTGTGCTCTGTGCTATTAGCAGGTATTTGCAAGTCTAACCAATGATGTAATATGCTACATTCCACCGACTGTATGTGAGTATAATGGAGAATAAGTCAGTCATAATGGTGAAACGTTTTTTTAAAATGTGGTAGTGCAGTATACGTTTCAATGTATGCTCCTCTTCAAAATCAAAGGTTTTTATCGTATTGTTTTTGTCCAAACCAATATTTGGACAATTCTATCATCTTCAATAATTCCACAGCACAATTATGGCATTAGCTTCCACCTATAATTTCTCAATCAAATTATGGGTCAAGCAGCAAGGTTATCGGTGAAGAATTTTGCAACATCCATCATCAAGTTATCTTTTGATTCCTAAAGGAATGCAGCACAGCTATTTTATTTTCAGAAACCGTGTGCAAGTTATGGCGTCTATTTATACCCTTGTATCGAGGCCACTAACTGTAAAGAAAAACAAATGCATTTGTCGCTCATCTTCCAATGAAGCATGAAATTACATTTCAAATGCAACGGAATAAAATCACTTCAAGCTCACATGGCAAACATTAGGTGCAGAGGATTAATTCCAATCTTAAATCCTTTTTTTTATCTTCAAATTATTGCTGGTAACGTTTAAAACCAACGTTTTGCAGATTGAAATAATGATTTGCTTTTTGTGTTAGGATTTATTTCTTGATATGCTTTCAATATTTACAATTAAACTTAAATTAATTTTGAAATATTTTTATTGCGTCTAAACTTTACATGTTGTCTAATTTGTGTAATTTTCATTCTTGTTTGAAATTATGGTTTTTCGTATTTTTATCTTCCTCATCGTATCTTACTATCCTAACTTTTTTTTACTGTCTTACCAAGGGTATCAGCCACCTGCTCGCTCAACCCGCAAAAGGATTGATACCCAATCCTCACAGATTAGCTACACAAGCCTTGCTCGCTTCACTCCCTGCAATCTGGACACTGTGTGTCCTAGCACAGTTATTGTACAGAAACAATTATGATTGAGGTTAATTGATTTGCTTCGGAGGGTTTAGGTTAAACCAACACAGAATAAATTTTTTGACCATGGAAAAGGTCTCTTTTTAAAGCATTTCGAAGACAAATTTTCAATTCAAATGAAACTAAGAAAGAAAATTATGAAACTGCAAAAAAGTTGGTGACTATGAGTTTTTTGATATATAAAGATAATCCTAAGAACAAATTATTTAGATATATTAATAAAGAATAAATCTAAGCATATAAATCTTGAATATTAACGCTCTGACCGACCACATGAATGCAAGCTTGCTGTGCATCTTGAAACAAATTATTTCTGTTTCTCCTCAAAGCCTTTTAAAATGGTTTCCTTTCATGAAAAGCCTTCCATCGTTTAATTTATTGTTTCGGTAATATTTAATCGTACGGCTGATTCATATTTAACACATTGAAAAGAAAACTCAAATCAAACCGAACTCATTTTTTTACGTTTGAAAAGTGACTTCACGTGATCAGTTATTGTATAGCAACGGATTCGGAAACCATCCGCGCTTTTGCGCATGTGCCGGGAGGAGTTATTTTCATCAAAATAAGGAAGAAAGTGAAGAATGGAAGGTTGGTGTTTGCATTTTACTGAGCGTGTTCTAACAAAGAACTCCTGAAATGCGCTCATATGGCTCATTGCGTGACACCCCTTTCCGGTGTAAAATTGTCTAAAAGTGGTTGTCTCGGAAGCCGTGGTCCAACCGTAGATGTTGTAAATCCTATAGATAAGTAAAGTGCTTTCGGGGAGCCGCACAAGAGAAGGATTTATATAGATATTAACTGCTCTCTAGGAGTTAATCGTTGTGTGATTGCTTATGCATAATCAGACTACATAAATATGATATCATATGTAATGCTAAATATTTTTTCAACACAGAAGTACAAAAAGTGTTTCTTTGTTTCGCACTTTCATTTAATATTTGTTTTTCTTGAAAGTATAGAAGGAAGTGGGAAATCGATTTTTCACTCCCTGGTGTGCTAGAGTTTTAAAATTTTGTTCACTTGTGGTTTCTGGAAGACATTACACTATAGTAAGATTTTCAGAATTGATCTATTAATTTAATTAAGTTTTAATTGTGTATGAGTGACGACAACTGACAGTAATATTCAAGAAAATTTGTTTTCAAGACTCTATAATATTTATAATAATTAATTCTAAATTTTAAAAAATATATATATAGTAATAAAATTAAAAAACTTCTTTTTTAGTACACTGAAAACGGTGTGTTTTTAAAAAATGTTAATCGTTAATTTTATTCAATTTTGTTTTAAAGATATTAAGTGACATTACGAATGCGATCCTTTTTGCCTGATTTTGTAGCAAGTGAAATTGCGGGACTCAATTTTTTCCCCTTCAATTTCAGCGAAATTTGCTTTGTTTTGCAAAAGTTGGATGTAAACTGTTGCGAATGACATCTCTTCACCAATCAATCAGAGCCAACCTAAACTGACGTCAGTTGTTATTATACTGTTTTCACTTTGCAGAAGCAGATGTACTTTGTAACTTCTCAATGTAACGTTCTGTGTTGTGTTTGTGCGTAATTAAATGTCTTTTATGTGTCACATCCTTGCCTATTCAGTATTTGTTGATCATTTTAGCCAAAACCAGACATCAGATAGATGTCAGCCCTACATTATTATTTGAATTATTATGTAGCAGAGAGTTTCACTACATAATTTCTGGCGCCCAACGTGGGGCACGGTTTTGGTTTTCAGTTGATATTTTGAGCCTGAAAGAAAATGGATGTGACACAGTTAAAAACACAACGAAAAGCGCTTCGTACGTCGTTTACGATTTGCGCGAAGAGTATTGAGGATGTGCTTATAAAAGTAGCTCCAAATGTGAACCAATTTTCGATTTGGAAGGCGCAAATTGAAATTAAATTTACGCGTTTAGAAAAATGTCAAACGGAGATTACAAATCTCAGTTTGAAAGATAAAGACTCCGAAAGGGCGTATGAATAAGACTTTTTGTTGGCCGAAAAGCACAGAGACAGATTCTCCGAACTGTGTGCGCAAATTCAACGACTGTCTATGAAAGAGACAGAAATAAAATAATTCTCTGAAAAGAGAAAATTCAAACTTCCAAATATCGAGCTGAAGAAATTTACCGGAGATGCGAAGGAATATTTTTCCTTCTGGAGCCAGTTTAGAAAAATTCATGAGGATATAAGTATTCCCAATGAGGATAAGATGCATTATCTCCTGCAGGCTATGGTTCCAAAAATGAAAGTTTTCCGGGTGGCGGAAAGCTTCCCGGTTACAGCTGAGAACTATCCAAAGGCAATTGCTCAGTTAAAAGAGAGGTTTGGTCGTGATGACTTGCTAATACAGATATATGTTAGAGAATAACTATCAATGGTCATGAAGAACACGGCCTCCGATTATATGAAAACCGATCTCCCAGCGTTGTATGACGGATTAGAGGCGAAAATACGAGCTCTTGAGAGCCTAGGAAGAACCGAAGAAAAGTAAGTTGATTTTTTAAGTCCTTTAGTGGAATACTGTCTTTCAGAAGATATATATGTAGCTTGGGAGAGAAGCAGAAATATGAAGTAAGCGTCTCAAGTTGAGGACCGCTCTTTATAAAAATTAATGAATTTTCTTAAACAAGAAGTGAAAGGTGAAGAGATGGTCGAACCTGCGCGAACTGGTTTTTTATCTCCTGCCATTCAGAAGAAAAAGGAAACGGTATATAAATTGGATAATTATCCTACAGTTGCTACATTGGGAAGCACAAATATTAGGAATAACACAGGTAAGCGAAATTTATTATGAATATTTTGCAATAAGAAACATCCTTCCAAGGACTGTTTAGAAGCTAGAAATATGTCTATATATGGAAAGCGCAGTTTTCTGAGTTCTGTAAAGTAAAAAAGTCTTGTTTATATTGTGCCAAGCCACACCATTATTGAATGTGTGACCATCCGAAAGAAAATATTAATCGAAAGTCTGATGTTATTGAAACTAATTCATTGTCTAATAATTGTGGTAAAAATAACGCTAGAAAGAGGCTAGCGAAGAGAACAATGCCTTGCGTAGATTGAAACCTCTCTTCGAGGGTAGCACAAATTAAAATCTACTGACTGGGGAAAATCGAAGAGCGATTGACAAGCAGCTGTAAAGAGGGAAAGAAGATCGCCCCCCTACCTTCGTTCAGAGTTAGCGTTCATCTAAATACAAGTGAATGGCGTGCCTGTATTTTTCGATTAAAATGGGCGGGAAAAAACCGGGCTTAGAACAAATGGAATGGGTATACTTCAAGTGAATGGCCGGCGTAAAAAAAAGAAGGGGCGTTTTCGATGAAAACAAGTCACTCAAAAAGTGCCGTAACATTTTCGTCCCTTTATAATGAGGAATGTGATGATTTTTTAAGTCATCCACAGGTGATGAGACATGTGTGACACCTGTCCTGACATCTGGAGACCTTCCTGTTTGGTAGCCGTCCAGACACTAACCGATGAAGAAGTGAAAACGTCTGTGAATAATTGGCTATTATCAAAGGCGAAAGAGCTCTATGATGAAAATGTCCAAAAACTCGTTGTTCTTTACCATAAATGTTTTAACCGACAAGGAAATTAGTAAAAACTGGACAATTGTTCTTAGCATCAGAAAATAAAAGATTTGTTGAATTTTTTTATTTATAATTTTTATTTCATAATGGGCATCACTTTAACAAAAGCAAGCGTCGTATGTGCAGTTGATAACTTAAACATAGCTGAAAAGTGCAGAATAAAAAATCTGGCTAAATTTTTTTTATTGAAACGGAATTTAAATTTAAAGAGCGTCATCTATAGTGTGATATTTTTTACAAAAAATTTTGTTATTTCTAAAGTTTTCCCTCTAAAATGTAGTGTGGCAATAAATATTTGTCTTACGAGCGTTGCCTAGCAACGCACGAAAAAGATGTTAGATATGATAAGATTTAAAATTAGTTGTTAGAGAGAGAGACCAAAATGTAACCACTGATGTTGATAGTCCAACGAATGAACAATATTATGGTGAAAAATTATGTTAAAATAAATGTGCTTTTTTTATTGAAAAAAAGTCTGTTAATTCATCCTGAATACACTACAGACTTTTAATTGGAGGTTCCACCGAGAGTATTGGTAAGTTGGAGTGTTTTTACAAATTCGAAAAGCTGTCTCCATTGCCAATTGAATTGCTGAAGTCTTTAAAGAGGTTTTCATGACAATAATGAATTGAAGTTCTTCATGCATTTTACTCGTTTTCTGATGATGTTTCCTGTGGCCGTTGCCGGAGCAAGTTTATTTTCTAGAAAAAGCCATAGCTAAATATTGATGACTTTTAAAGCAAACGCCATTTTAGATGCAGATTCTTCTAATGCCACTGTGATAATTGAATTGCTCTCGAGCAAGGAACTGGAGAATAAGTTTGCAGCTACTATTTGGTGAACATTTTGAACTTTTTATCCTATATTTATTGAAATTTTATTACCTCATTTATGTTACATATTTGATCATAGTGCAAGTTGGTAAGCCAAATTATTCGTCGCCAAAACCGTTAGGCTTAAAGTTATAATTACTATTTATGAAAGGTGAAATTTAAAAGCTAATTATCATGTTTTATTAATATTTATATTAATTTATTTTGGAATACATATTTTTTCCCTATACCGTTGTAGCTGATACTATCAAGCCATCCCGGCGTTTAAAATAAGAAAAGTCTCTCTTGTGTTCCAAACTGGTAACTTATATTTTTATAATTTCGCCAACCAGGCGTACGGAAGCAAATAAAAACGTCAACTCGACGTGATATTAATCAACTGACAAGCATCATTTTATAATTCTCGCCAACCAGGCGTGTGAATAGATCGTGACGTCAAAGTGACGTGCGCCATTTAAATATTTTGCCAAACTGGTGACTTATGTGTTTATAATTCTCGCCAACCAGGTGTGTTGATATATAGTCATAACGTCAAACTGGCGTGAGTAATTTAAATATATTGCCAAACTGGCAAAGATTGGTTAAAGTGATTTTTGAAGTTGGCAGAAAAATTGACAACGGTTGAATTATTGATTTTCTTCAATTTTGAAAAGTGCATTATATGATAACTTTTTGAGTTATTTATGTTTGTATTTTATTAATATTTGATATATGACTTACTTTTAAGTTATTTTGAGTTATTTAAGTTTTCACTTGCATATCAGTATCATTGTGTTTTGTTTATTGAAGAAGATATTGCTGAAAGAAGTTATAGGTAAGTTATTATAACTATATTGATTGATATAATTACATTTTGTTAGATTGATTTCTATTTTACACTCCACTGAATGTAATTTATTCAGCATGGCATATTTAGCTAGGATTAAGAAAGAGGATTTACTGTTATTGGCAGAAGAAATAGGTTTAACTGTAAAAAAAAGAATTTAAAGTTAAACAATTGCATAAATTGATTACTGAAAGTGCCAGTTATGATGAGGAATTTATGCGAGAATTACTTGGTTCCATTAAGGAAGAGCGGGAAAAAAGAGAAGAGAGAGAAACAGAACGTGAAAAGCAAGAGCGAGAGGAACGTGAACAAGAGCGAGCCAGAGCTTTTGAATAACAAAAACTTCAGTTGGAAGTCAGAGCTGCAAGCGCACAGCCCGTTCAATCTAGACATATACCTGATCAACCTGCTAAAATCAGAATGCACGATGTAATGCCACGTTTTAATCCTAATTTAAGATGACATAAGCTTATTTCTGGTGTTACTTGAGCGTCAATCTAAAATTATGAATATACCTGCTGAAAATCAAGTGGCTCAACTTATTTCATTGCTACCTCCTGATATTATTTAACTTATTGCTAGGGAACCAGAGGAGGGTGCGAAGAAGTATGAATATGTAAAAGCTCTACTGCTACAAAGATTTAAATTAAGTGCTGAAAAATTCCGACAACTATTTAATAAACACCAAAAGTCTTCTGAAAGTACTTGGTACGATTTTTATTATGAAATAAAGAACTACTTAGAATGGTGGTTGAATGGGTTAAACGTAGAAACCTTTGAACATTTAAAAGATCTCAAGTGGGTTGATCAAATTAAGAAGCGGACTTCTATGGAGTTTAAAGAGCATTTTATGGATGAGTGGACCACCATCATTTCATCCACTGAGATGGTTAAGAAAATTGAAGATTTTGAAGATGTGAGGAAAACGATAAAACCGAAACTCTTTGCCACTCAAATTTAGAGAACTAACAAAGAGCAATTTAAACCTCGTTATGAAAACTTTTCGAAAAAAATAGAACTTCCGTCTCATTTAAAGCTTTCTGATAAATGGAATGATTATCGACACCAAAAAGATCACCGTCAAAGAGAAGACACTCGACAGAGAGATCGATTTCCAAATAAGAATCAAGATCATTCTTTTGACGAAAATTATCGACCACGTTGTTTCGAGTGTGGATCATATTCACATTTTAAACCACAATGCCCTCGCTTAAAATCGAATGAGAAAATAAATTGTGTATCTTCAAATGATGACTTGCTAGAGACCTACACTATTAGAGGTCTAGTTAATGGGTTTGAAATGCCTATTCTTCGAGACACTGGAGCAACAGTGGATGTTATTTCTCAAACATTTGTAGATTATGCAAAAATGACTGGAGAACATGTTTGGGTAAAATATTTGTTAAATGACCATTTGGTGTGCCTACCTTTAGCGGAGGTTGAAATAAAATGTGAACTTGGTCATATAAAAACAAAGGCAGCTGTTGTTACAAATGATCCTGGCAGATATGTACTGGGTAACAAAACTGCTGATTTATTTAAAGATAAACCATTCCTTAAAATAGAGAAAATAAATGCTGTTATGACACGATCTCAAGCAAAAAGATCTACTGAAGAAGATCAAAACAAAGAAGCCGAAATGGAGCAACCAGAAGAAATGATTCATTTTGAAATTGATGAAGAGATTTTGCCACAAGCTGATGAAAGGTATAAAGAAATTAAGAAATTAATTGAAGTTGATTCTAAGGAATTTATTGAATCTCAACATCAAAGCGGAGATTTAGCTCCATTGCTTAACGAGGCCAAAACTGAGAATTCTAGCAAACCAACTGATTTCAAAATAAAAGAAAACGGGATGTTGATGAAAGGGAAAATCGACAAAAATGAGAACGAAAGAGAACTAATTGTTGTACCAGAAAAATATAGAGATCAAATCAAGTCATTATGTCATGATGGTACTTCCGGACATTTAGACATTGTTAAAACTAAAGATAGATTAGAGCGAAAACAAATTGCTTGCGAAAGTCCTGCATCACTTGAATCATTTTTAGAAATTATGGACCTTCCTCAGAAAAGGAAACGAAAACAATTAGTTAAAATAGAAAGTGGCAGTGAGGTAAATGCTACCACGACTGATGGACAAGATTCAGTTGCAAAAGATGATGCTATTCCATCTAAAGTTTAGGTCATACTGAGGACGATGAATTGATGCCACAACGAACAAAAGTTGATGCAGAACTTAAAAAAATTGTTACGGAAGCTGTCGAAAAGGCAAAGAAATTCTGTCAATCATTGCGTGAAGTGGAAGTGGTTGCAGAGTCTTGTAATGTTCCTGTAGAATGCGCTCAGAATGTAATGAAGCTTTTTTACCAAGATTGTACAATACCCTTCATTGCTATGTGCCGGAAAAAAATGATTGGTAGTATGCAGGCAGAAAAACTTAGAGAGTTACAAGCATCCTATGATGAAGTAAAGCAAGTTCACAAGAAAGTTGAAACTGTTCTGAAGACTATAAAGCATGAAAAATTTGATGAAACTATAGCTGCCTCATTTTTGTGTGCCAAAAAAGTGGATGAAGTTGAATTATTGTATGAGATTGCTGTTTTACACTGAAAGTAACCGACGCACGTCTGGAAGTTCTCGAGACCGTTGGGATTTAATTCCTTCGGTTCTTGGCCTCTAAGTCGTGCATACGGTAGAATAAATCTGCTTTGTTAAAAAATCCACTAAATTTCTACAACATTGGATTAAAAAGTAATCAACAGGCGGCTTATGCTGTGAGAACCAACTTTCCTTTGTCTAGGGCGAATTGAGTTCGCGCTGAACTGAGGCTGATTTCTTACGTTTGTAATGGCGGTTTTTATTATACGTATGTCTACTCTTCTAAAGAAGTTTGCAAAAATAACTGACGTATAATGTGCATTTCATATAGTAAACAGCAGTGATGGCTTCCAAAAATGGAAAATAGTGCGACATGATGGAGTAGGGATGAAATGACAATATTTCACAACACTGTTTATGATTGATTTTATTAAATCACCTGTGGATCAAGCTTGCTGTTTGCGATCTTGCATTTTACCATTTTTGTTATTTGAAAAGGAGAGATGCTACTTTTGAAATTCGTGCTCCAATTTTATATGCAAGAAAGTCTGTCGTATCAAATGCTAATCAAAGAAAACTTCGTTTTCTATGCCAACATCAGCTCCAAGTGAAAATTATAAAAAAAAATCTTCAAGTGTGTTATACTGATTCAATATCCCTTTTTGTGACACAGATTATTAGATGTGAACATTGAATATAATGAATAAAATCAGTTCAATTCATACAAGAGCACTGCATTGTAAAACTATCTTATCTCTTGATCAGTATATTTTGAATATCATAATGGCCGTTAAGGAGGGTATTCGTTTTTGCATTTACTAATTTGTAAAGAATATTGCTAAATATGAATATATATACATACTATCTGTTTCATCATTGTGTGATTTCATAAATTATATTATGTTGTGCGCATCAACAGTAAAGTTTATTATTTTAATATTCTTATCTTAAAAGCGTTGGCAGTTTAATATTTATAAAATTGTTAATAAAAAATATTTAAATTTCAAAATTTTGTTTTTCTTTAATATTTAAATTGTTTTGTTCAACGCAATGTATAAAAATGTTTTCACCTATGCCTGCATCTTCGGCCAATAGACAGTAAAGGTAGGTGCATTCTTATGTACAGCAAATTGTATATTGTTTGTGCATCGTTTTTTCAGCATCAAGTATGCATTTCATAATTGAATAATAAATCTAAATATAACCTTTTGCACGTAACAATAATTAACTTTCGTAATTAACATTCTTTCTTAAATTAATTTGATTTATAATTTAATAAAGTTGAAACATTAAATGAAAAGACATCAAAAGTTAAGACAAATAATATTTAAGTCGATTACTGAGTAAATAATTAAGAAAAATTTTGATATTTAATAAAACTGTTAAAAATTACCGTTTAAGTTTTAAAAGTTGCCAGAGATGCCACAAGATTCGAAAGAAACTCTGGTGGCGAAGATTTAAATATTTAAAAATGCTGATAAAACCGAAAAATGATGTAGATGCATTTTTTGCAATCTAACAATAGGAAAGATTTGTAAAAGACAATCCTATATAGAAATCCAACAATTATAATGGCCTGGAGAAGTTGGGATTTCCATTTCTCGTGTTACCCATGGGTTACCGCGTGGAACCTGCAAGAAGCCTAATTGTTGTATGAAAAAGGAAGTAAATCCCAAATTCTTTCAAGATGAGAAAAACAAAAGAGAAAACATATCAAATTATTAATATTATCTTAATATATTTAAATTGGTTCCATTCCATAAATAAAATCCTGTTTTTACTTCTTCTGTTTTGTTTCTTTGAATATAGATGGCGCCATAGGACTAGAGTTTCTTTAATAATAATTTGATAATTCCTCCTTTTAAAAGAAATTAGCTTGGGTTTGTGATTACGTGAAGACCTTTTTCTCTTTTTTCTCAACTATGGGCATAGGGTAAGTATTTATTTATGATGGCTAATTTATTCAAAAAAATAACCAGATGGTTGATAATTTTAATCAATCTTATTAGCGTTTGGAAGTTTGTGTTTTTGTTTTTCCTCTTTCTCTTGAAAATATGCTTTTTGGTGTACAAATCTCCTTTGTCTTTTGCTTGGGAAATTTTGGCTAAGAGAAGCTGTTTGGCGTAAAACTTTCCCAATTATTATTTTGAATCCATTTCGAATAAAGTTCTTACCCCTTGAAAAAAATGGACTAGAATGGATTGCTTTTTTTCGTTTACCTCTGAGTTTATCTTTGCTTTTTTGCTTTCTTTGTATGATATTGATTTCTATATCAATTTTTCTTATTCCTAAATTAAAATTCTCCTGTCATAATGTTAAAACATTTTATTAAAATAATCTGAACTTAATCCTTAAGAGTATACACATTGCACAAATTCTACAATTGCATATAGACCTATCATTTTTTTGATGAACCTTGGTATAATTGTCATGGCATTTCGAAAACTGCCTGACAAACATCAAATCAATTCCGCAGTAAAGAGGATAATTAAAATTTTTAATTTAAGAGACAAAAATTAGGATTTAATAGACCAAGAGATCTATTAAAATAAATTATAATGAACAAAAAAATTATAATGAACGAATAATAAAATTATGGCTATTAATAAAACTTAATAATACTTTATAAATAATTAATCATTTTTTATCTCTGTTGCGCTTTTTATATTCGAAAAAATTAAGACAAGTTGAAATGATCATAATATTCCAAGAACAATAATAGATAATCTAATTTTATAAACCACATAGATATAACTAAAAAATATTAATTTAGTGAACTTTTTCTTATTTGTATAAGCATGAAAAAATTCTTAGGATGCCCATACCTTAAAGCACTTTCAATAAATTCTTTAATTCCAGTTTGTCTACATGTAATTTCTGTTATTAACATATAGTTTCTATGTACACAATTTAATAAAATGTTCATATATATATGGTAGGTAATAGAGAATAAAGTAATAAACAAAAAATCGAAAAATCCCATTCTAAATCAAAAATGTTTTACCTAGTTATAACAAAATGTACAATTGAAAACTAAATCAGTAAACATTGTAAAACCCACATAAATTCAATAGATCTTAAATTAAAGCAAGTACCCTAGAAATAAACATGTATTGACGCATAAACATCCATGAGATATGAAATATTGCACCTACAATTAAAATAGCACTAAAAGAGATGCAAAGCTAAACCAATATGGAGATAAAAAAATTATGATGGCCTGAACGACTG
Source organism: Araneus ventricosus (assembly GCA_013235015.1). Taxonomy (NCBI): domain Eukaryota; kingdom Metazoa; phylum Arthropoda; class Arachnida; order Araneae; family Araneidae; genus Araneus; species Araneus ventricosus. The sequence continues at coordinate 1,003 of BGPR01032365.1, read as the reverse complement.
GGGACATGCATATTGTGTTAACAATTGGTTTACGGATCCGACCCTCCAGGAAACCAAATATTTGGATGAAAGAAAAGGGAGTAATTCCCCAAATTGTTTCAAAATGAGATAATAGATGGAAAAATTACTAATCTAGACAGAACTTATGACAGAACCTTAAGAATATAATGTCAGAATTACAAATCAATTTATTTTAAAAATCTTTTCTTAACTTAAAATAAATTAAGTGAAGAAGATTATTCTATCGGTATCATGATGCTCATTTTTTTTAAATATCAAAACGTAAAATTAAAGCAGTTTCTAAAAACATACTTTTATTTATGTTCTGAAAAGTAGAAATTATTTTATTTCGATTTTCTTCATTTAATACTTGATTTATCATTCATTATTATAAATGTTAAGGAATCTCCAAATAAATATTTTTCAATTTCGTTATCAGTGTGCACTATTCGTAGGTAATCACAATTTAATCAAATTCATAAATTTACACATAATTTAATTCTGAAAATATTAAAATAATGTATTGTCATAAGGAATACACAAGAGTACAAAATTTTAAAAATTCTAGCTCATCAGGAAGTGAATAAACAAACAAAAAAAAACCCAATTGCAAAAGTCCGCCTTTTCAAACTTGAAAAAAAGTTGAGTTAAACGAAGAGAACAGTAAGTTAACTTATGCACCACTACAATATGTTAAAGGTCTGAACCAATAACTTCAATATATGGAACATCTTCAGTTCATGTTTGATCTGCTTATGTACTAAAATTTCGTACAAACATTAACACATTTCGTGAGCCCTTGTTTGTATATTCCAAATAATTTCTTAATCTTTTAAAGCAATAAATGCTTTCGGCTTACCATAAATGAAATAAGATGCAAATTTTAAAGTTGATTGGCCCAACTCAATTGATATTTTTAATATAATTAACCAGATGGTAACCGTGTGGCTAATATATAATGTATCTAAGATCATAGGGAACACTGAATAACAAAAACATAAAA